>JAQIWG010005341.1:0-14653 GCA_034695025.1 Chamaedrilus cognettii | reverse complement strand
CCCCCCGCACGCCCTCCCCCCCGCCCTCCCCCCCCGCCCCAGACTCGCATCATGTTCATGTTCGCCTCGACGGCCGACTGAAAGAGTTGCTCGAGGTAAATGTCAGTGACACGTTCCTGCAGCGCATCGGCGGGGATCCAGTTGGACCCCTTCGCAAATATCGCTACGCCGTTGATGCGGAAGTAGAAAGTGTAACCTGGAAAAAAAGCAATTGCACAGCAGCAGCATTCAAGGAGTTGACACATCAAAGAGTCTATGTGATAATTTATTAATCAAAAAAGAGCAGGCCTGTGCTTTAATGAAAAACCTTAAAGGCAGCTTAAATATCTTAGTAAAGAGTAAAGAATTTTACTATTAAGAATGTCATACAATTTTGTTAATAATGAAATTACATCAAATAAACGCAATTCACATGCATTAAATAAATTCAAATTACATTTACGGCCATGCTTGGAAATTCAATCTCAATGAAAATCCAAATTGTGAAGCGGCATGTACCATGTTTGATTTTTGTATGACGTATAAACCATGAAAGAGAAATTTTCTTCAAACACTACGGTACACGCTGTATTAAAATAAAAATGATATATTATATATATATACGTTACTGTATTATATACAAATGATGTACCGTATAATACAATCACATCTAAAAATCTCCTGCAGTGCTACTATTAGCAAGATTGCAGTGAATTCAAACGCAGTGAAACTGCTAAATTAATACAGTATGCATAAAAAGATGCCAAATTCAAAAAGAGACATCTTATTCCAGAGCTGTACCTTCTACCTCCACTTCAACTTCGGTGAGGATCTGTTTCAACAATAACTGTCATTCAAACAACGTTTCGTTTCTACTATCAATGACATCAAAAAATTAATGTTACGTCTAATTCTTAATACAAAAGAACATAACTGTTGCAATTCATTTAAATTTATGTCAAGGTCATTTGTGTCCTATTAGATTTACCAGGTGGATCGGCCTCGACGAAATCCTGGACGAGCTCGACAGTTCTGAAGCCGATGTTGAAGATCCTCTCGTCACCGTCGCCCCCGGCTGAGCTGATAAACGACACCTTGGCCGCGTAGAGGACCTGCTCCCCGTGGCCGTTGGGCCACCACATCTCGACTGGCATCGTCTGTCAAAGGCACGGCTACTACAGAAATGGTCATTTTCAAGCAATGGTAAATTGGGCAGAAAATTGTAATTTTCATGCATCGGATACTTAGCACAGTACAACGCAAAATATTCATATCAATGTTCGTAAACTAAATAATGATTATAATTTAGCTGTAGGAATCACCTAAGGATTCTCGCATCATATTATATAGAAACAGACTCATGCAAGATACACTGAATTGTGTAGAAATATGGTTTTTCTCTGTCAAATTATAGTTACAAACAACATAGTCAAGGTAGAGACTATTTTAAAACTATGACAACTTTGTGATGTTTTTGTATGTTTCCTGCATAACCAATGCAGCTGCAAAAAATTTAAAATTTAAAGTTTTAACAATCGATTTAAAATTTTGCAACAAAACATTTGTGAAAAAAAATTTAAAGTACAACAATACAAATGCAAAATGTACCGAATCAAATTTGAGGTTGATGTCTGCACTGGTAGAGGTTGCAGAGAGAGTAACGCTCTGCTTGTAGGAAACGTGCAGCGCGTCTATGGCCAGTGTTAGAGTTCCCGTCACCGCAGCTCCAGACATTGAGCCGTGGCCCACGTGAAAGAACGTCATGACTTTCAGCGACCAAATGTCATTCACTGGCAAAACAATTTGAATGTAAAGAAACATGCGACTTTTCTGCGCTCATCCACGCCAGCATATTTATAGTCAGATGAATTCAACGGAAGATATATTGTTCAATACTGCACAGTAAGAGTCATAAAAAGAATTAATTTGCTTTCTTTAAATGAATATTAGAACCATTACAGATAGGATGTCATTTTATAAACTATCATAGGTCTGTTAGATTGATAACATTACAGCCAAATTAAACTGGCATGAATCTATTAACTACCAATTTAGCAGCATAGTCAAATATTTTATGCTCTAAGTGATATGACAAAATATGTCCATAGTATCGCCGACTGACTGTGATCAGTTTCCGCAGTGACGTATTGTATCGTAACATTATCATATCCCTCCAATACTATGTTCCTCCTTCGTCAACAAACAATACAAAATGTACAGAAAGCTACCAAATATGGACCAGAATAATGAATTCATCGTATTCAAATGTTATCTTAATTATCAAATACACATATTTCAATTACCACTGTATCATCTCTTGCAACAACCAAAGGCAGCAACAAATTGTACAGTGCAAGACTGGTAGCATAAAATTTGACAGTTAAATAAATCCCTTCATCAATATACTATCTTCGTATATAGTCGCAGTTCAGCCTTAGGAGTCGATAAGCCTATCAGCTGTCGAGCTGATAGGCTATATCATCATTTATTTGATCCATTTGTTAAAGTTCTTTCACAAGTCTTATTTACTTACGTATTACTTACCAAATGCCCATCGTTGGAAACGATGGCCCCCAATCCCAGCTAAACGAACTGGCTTCCTTGCGAATGAAATTGAAATGACAGTCGCCGTTTTGAATTGAAGTTGGACAGTCGGGCGGGACATCGTAGGGATAGGATTGAGAGAGGACCATTGCGTAATTAACAGGCGACTCAAAGTCCACTCTCAAAGTATTTGTGCCCGTCTGCAACATGTCAACGCAGTGACGTCACTAGGGGGGTGCGGGGATGCGGACTGCATCAGGTGACACCAACCGGTGTCACCTAGTGACGGCGCTGTGTCAATGCACTACATGTTCAACCTTTCACATGAATTAAACTCTATAAATTCATAATATAAACCCGTATTCATAAATCGGCAGCTAAAAAAGAAGAAGAGGAAGAAGAATTATTTGTAAGAGTCATAAAAAACTAAGCTCAAAAGATTTATTTTGCATTCATTCGCTTTAACAATTTTCACATGACCAAATTCAATATGCTACATTACTATAACACAGTCTAAATCATCAGCACTTCAGTAAAGCTAACTATTAAGGCTATACCAAAATTATAAATAATATAATAACATTGTATAGAAACAGATACCAGTTAACTAATTTTAAAACTACCTGAAAATGCTTTAATTAACCTACATACGGTACTTACCATATATTGAAGTTAGAATTTCAAACTTTGAAGCAAATGCAGCAATACTCTTTCAGTGTCCCAAGTCCAACATATGAATTTAAAAGTTGTAAATTTAAAACCACGGTACGGTACGCCAACTTCTACAATATATAAAATTTTGTTATAAAAAATTAACATTTTTATTACAACCTTCAGACTTCTCGTAATGTCAATGACATATTGTTGAAACATGTTGTAAGTGTTCGCGACAGTCTGACCATTGATGCGTATCGTTGCAATTGTATCCAGCCCATCACAAACCAAATTAATTCCCTTTAGGCTTGACCACGACGAATCAACTGCAAATACATTCATACATCATAAAACAATACATTAAAATGAGCACTAAAATGGTAACCTTCTTTCAAGGTCACCTAAGTTCAACGAATTACAAAAATTATGGCCAAAATTATGGATGGGCAACTGACCGTAAAAACCCAGCCCCAGCAGTCCTGATCAGGGCGGGCGAAAACGTATAACCCTGTGTGAATACATGAACAGATTACACAATAAAAAGGAGATTAAAAAGAATGATAGAATCTAGTATAAGCCTTTCAAATGTTCAACAAAATTTGGGATACGCTAAGTTGTAATCCCACCGCAAGTGAAACAATGATCACTAAAATTAAATCAAAAGCTCATCATCAAAATTGAAACATAAAAAGATTTTGAGATATTATTTCAACTATTGCCTAGTGCCTGGCTTCAGCTGTTAGGCACCATTATTGGTCACACTATAGAGTGTAATAATTTCATGATCAATGAAGGCACAGCATCGATAAATGACTAATATCTTAAAGTTTAAGTTAAGGGGCCTCATTCACGTACATTTCGTAAAATTATCCTAAATTTTGTCCTAAATCAAATTCAAAGCTAACAAAATCCATTCACCGACTGCCGTGACGTCATCAATCGGCTCGCGCATGACTGTGAGGAGTTTCCATTAAAAAATATATGATTTTCGTACAAAAATTTCACTTAGACAATCTTAAGACTAAGATTTGTAAATTAGGACTAAGATTTTCATAAGATCGCTTCCTGAATGAGACACAAGGAATGTAAATAATATCTGACTTTGGAATGTTTTGGTATACGTCCAGTTCTGCAGCGCAACCCAGCGATAGGCAACATCGTTGAACCTGTAGTAGGGGTCTGTGATCTGGCCAGCCCTCAGCAGGTCTGAGTAGACGCTGCCTGGAACCCTGGCAGCAGCTGATGAACAGAACGACAAGAACAAATTTTTATATAAAGTAGATAACATGCATCAAGAGTTGCATGGCAGTAGTAAATGCTTTGACCTATTGTCTATGGTTGTGCAATTTTCATAAAACATTTAATACAAAAATGACAGCGGTTAACAAAAACATGAGAAAATTAATAAGAATTCTACTTATAAAAATATGCTCCAAAATTATTAAATGATTGGATTTGGGCCTAATTTTCAAAAATATCACAAAACAGCAGATGTTTCAATACACTACCTTAAATAGCTGTGTAGCTAACATGGTTATAATACATGGTTTTAATACATGGATACAATACATGATTACTGATTAGCCTACATAATGCATGATACATGTATGATTTACCCATGGTTATAATATAATACTATAATATAAAAATTAAACAGGCTACAGTTCAAAATAATAGTGGCTTTTTGTTAGGAACCGTGTGTAGCACAAAGACTATCTACACTACAGTCTAGTTCTGGGCAAGAGAGCCGGCACAAAACCGGTTCCCCTTTAGTCGCATTTTACGACTTACTCAGGTAGCTCTGGGCTGTAGCCAATTATTTGTATCCCGGCCTGCAGGGGATAGACAGTAGAGGCCTACAGTGTACAAAATGCATGCAGAACTTACTGCTTATGTTGTTAGGTCCCAGCAGCAGCCAGTCGTTACCATTCAGACTCTGAACCATAACTCCCAACGCTCCAGAATTGACCATTCCACACGCTATCCACCACACCAACACACATCTTCTGCGCTCCATGAATGCCAATTTGTGAATCTAAGTTAAAGCGTAACAAATAACTTTTTTTTTTCGTTATACCGGGTACATAATTATACTGTTAGAGGTTAACTTTTTTTGGTTGCCAAATGCAAATAACTACTTAACTATTATAATTATGCTAGGTATAGACCTGCAAGGTACGGATAGTACCTTGTAAGCACCTTGTAGACCTAAAATTTACAGATAGCACATAATTATGTAATGCAACAGCTCTGCAACTGAAAAGTACTGTGATTGTCCAGATCTCTTGTTGAGAGTCACTTCAGCCCTCATCAAGTAAATGATGCAGTCTACGGTAAACGCCTACCAATAAATCATATTAAGCCTTTCATCGGTTTATCGTTGTCATGTGAGGAGGAGTAGGCCTACAGCCTATCATTGTGCAGCCGGCAGGCCTACATCAAACACATGAAGATGTCAAAAATCATTATCCTACCATTCCTTTCTACAAAACAAGTTGTTAGTTTTGTTTTAGGCTATACAAGTTACCGCACCATGCCCAAACTATTGACAACGTCGTCGCTAATTTTATAGAAAATTAATAAATCAATGGAAAGAAATAGAAGGCCTATTTCCTTGTTTACATTTACACCGGATGTTGACAAAGCTAAAGCAGATATTGCGTAAAGTGACCTAGCGATAAAATATAAATTATTGTGGTAGACCTAATATCATTAATTTCTGTTTTTTCTAGTTAAATTTTTTACATGGCCTGCCATCCCTTTCCACGCTCCTACAACTTTGCAGCATTATGCGCCAGTCATACTTTCTATTAGATTGCAATTCCGCATAGTTATTATTTCGAAGAATAATCAAACCAACAAAAAATACGGAGCGATCACTGTTATTCAGCACTATTTAATAGCAAAAAATCATCAAGAAGCCTTAGTTTGTTTAACTTTCTCCTAAATGAAGAATAAACTTTCACAAGAATCAGTTATCCACACCCTGTCTTCTGCCAGATACAAGATATGACATCAAGAATGTTGACTAAGTAGCGATATTGTTGTTTTTGACAATATATATGTAATCTGTCATAAAAAAAACTTATCCCCATCAACTTATAGCCTTCCCTCAATTTCAACTATATTCAAAACAATGTAGCTGTACCATGATTGTTATAAAAACCAAAGAGAATACAACATCATTCAAATTAGTATGATATTTCTTAGCTTAAGCGCATAACACAAAAAATATCATAACGAAATAGTTGAGCAGTTGATTGAGTTACAAAAATAATATGCAGTTGAAAAAAAAATCCCCTAGCGATATCGCGATAACTCAATTAATAAAATCAATATTTTTATTTCATATATGCAGAGATTGTAGTGGAGATAATTTGCAACACCACCAAATTTCATTTGCAAATATTTTTTGTTCAAAAGTTATGACTATCCTAGCGAAAAGTTTTAAAAATCAACTTAACCAACAGTCTTTAAAGCTGACTCTGTCTGGTTATTTCATCGGTAGTTGGCCTGCATCTGCGCAGCGTGCAGTTCCTTTGAGAATAGACTATTCTAAGCGTCTTCGCCTTCAAACGTTGCCCCTGCAACGTTTTCAGAACAATTTTTTTTCCTCTTCAAGATTGGACACCTAATCAAGTCAAACTTCCGAGTTAATAAAATCATGCGTCCAGCGCTTAAGCCGCGGTGAGGTGCAGCGCGTGAACATGTTCTGTTAGGCTATCGATGTCTCAGGCACACAACGTCATGAATATGCATTCCAGCACTACTGCAAGGGTTAGTTAACATGGAATTCCAGATCCAACGAAGATTTATGAGCTTAATCTTAATGCATGCACTATCTTTTGACTCAATCAGGTTTGCTAATTCTTTTTTACTGAACTTTTTGTGCAGACATTGATAAGGTTCGAACTAAAATATATTTTCAAATGAAATTTGATGGTCTTGTTGCAAATTATCTCCGCTAGAATCCCTGTAAATTTGAAACAAAAATATTTATTTTTGATCGAGTTATCATGATTTCGTTAGGGGATTACTTTTTTTTGACTCACTCTGTATATGCATGACAGTTCTCAAAAACTGATTTGAAAATAACACACATCAATACTACGTCGTGATCAAAAAGCTCCGAGCTGCACGATGTTAGATCCTTAAAAACACAAATTTGATCCAGTTTGCAGATCGACGGCTGTGAGGGGGGTGTGAGGGGCGGGCGTTATATACTTATAAGGCCTCCGGCGCCGCATCAGAATGATTGAGTTCTTAATACAAAAAGGGACAAAAAAACATAAAACTCTTTTTCAGAAAAAAACCAAAGCACGTTAATTCCAAAACAAGCTACTTCCAGTAGAATGTGGAAAAGCTATTATCAGGGTCAGATCATTTCACTTTAGTTTTCTTTTTTTTTCTTTTTTTTACTTTAACAAACAGATATCTGCGTTAATATCAAAGAGATGCCTCACAGCATACAACAGCCACAGCCTGGTGTAACACAATTACAAGATATTATAGATTACTTCTTTCAATGACAGCAACAAATCAAGGAATTAGAAAGGTCGCGTGAAACAAAATATGAATTATCTTATTGTAACGATATAATATAGCTAAAACTTAAAAGACATTTAAAACACAATCTCAACTTATAATATTGACATCGCCAATTCATCATATCAATCAATCTACAGGTATAACAATATTAGGAGTATAAATAGTAATTAAATGACGATATAACATCATGAACTTACGAGAATGCAGTTACACGCGCAACAAAAAGAAATCAATTTCTAATAACAAATTGTGAGCATGAGACAAAGAAGATTGTTGAGACTTTTTCCATTGCTACAGGAAATAAAAATTATTGTAACAAATGATCCAAATACGAAAATGACCAACTAAGAAATGAGTATAGTGCGGTGAAGGCACCTGCCAGACAAAACTTTGGTACCACCTGACCCGTAAACTCTTCAATCTTGTGTGAAAACATCGAACAACTCTCAAATTAACAAAATCGCCTAACTAACAACTGATATTCGTTCCGACATATTAGATAGAACATGATCAAATAGAATACGGAGCAAGAAAATGTACATCAATAACACAGTTGATTAAATATCACTCTGCAAACTATTTAGGACGCACTCCAAGAAACTATTTGCATTGAATATGCACAATTTTATTATTTTAATGCGTGTTCAGAAATTTATGTTTATTCCAGAGTTACGGAAAGTTATTGAGTGATTTCGAGATTCCCTCTGCGAAGTTGATTATCCTTTAACTATAACCCCGCTGGTTCACGTCTCATTCGTGCCAGAATTTTTAAATCCAAGGCAAAGTGGTACAAAACATCAGATTGTTCAAAGCGTCTCTTGGGCTTGAAGATCTAGGCCAATGTTCTTCACAAACTTCATCTACCAGGTAGCATTTCTCCTCTCAAAAACGCTACTCTACAAATCACCAACTTGATACAAAGAGCATTCTAACAAGTATATATATTCAATTGTTCTCAACAATAAACTGATAACTATATATTCAATATAATAGAAATGATATATAACTTTATGCGATGATTATATTTAGCTAACGATGCGCAAACAAATAATTATCGTAAGATTATAACGTTATGCGCGTACTTTGGATTAAGCCCTTAAGCGCTTGAAAAGCTCACCAAATTCGGTTCGCAACCATTTCATACAATCACTATACTTAACGATATACCGGGAGATTACACAACTTTACTTTGCATATACGCTTGATTTTCGTTACGGGAAAATTACCCAAAATCATTACGAAATTTAATTCAGCAGTTCATTCCTCTAAGCCCAAGCGAGCGAGACACATTTTCTTTCTTAGAGACATAATCTCCGCATACATATCTTCTTCTGCAACAAACATAAAACCAACATAGTAGCATTGCATCTTTACATGTGGCTAAAAAAAAGTAACTCCTGAACATAGCATCACAACAACGAGACCAATGAAAACCGTCTGTGTTTAATTAGCAGAGCTTTCTCAACTTCATAGCGATAGCAAAGCCACTTCATGGTATCTCCTATAATTTCAAATTCCATCCATAAATAACTTATTTTATCACTAACTGATAAACAATGTATTACGAGATGAAGAAATGTCACATCATTATGCACAACTAAAATATTGATAATTAATGATTAGGCGACAACAATATACAACAAACTTGAAACTACAGTGCGCAACCAAGTAGTTTCCAATGAAGCCTAAGTTGTTACCTGAAGACTTGACAAGTCCCTGAGCAATATAGCGAATGTATGTTGTGAGGTCGCAGACAGCTGACACCTGAGAAGTAAAGGGTGCCGCTTAAAATTCATGACTTCAAGAGACTATTTGAATCTAGAAAGAATACTTCACAAAATTCCAAAATGTAATCGAGAAAGATAACCTCTAAGCATACAAATTGTGTAAAAATTTACCAAGCGATGAAAAATCAATAACTAAAGCCAGGATCGCATTGTTGTATGAAAATTAGAGAATTAATTTTAATTTAAGAAAATTAAAATTAAAATCATTTTACATTTTTACCGACATAATTGTTTCAGCCAAATTTCGTCAATCATGAATTTTAAACATTAACTTCAAATTTACAATTACAACGGAAGAGAAACTACCCTATTCCTTGAGGCCTGTGAAACTGAATAGGAATCCTGACCATCCCCTAGCCGTATACAGTATTTGCAAATCACACGGCAGTCCGACAATGCACAGCGTCTGTGAGTCAAAAAAGGAAGACAGTTTACAATACACACCAAAATATCACAATTTTTGTATTACAAAACTTCAAATACATGCCCATCCAGTATTGTATGTAAAGGAGAGTTTTCTACGCATTGAGACAATGCCAGTATAGACTACACCCAAGATATGACGTATTGTGCAGAAATGTGCATCCTTGAAAAATGACACAAGAAAACACTAACATAAAATAACTGAGCACCAATACTCAAGGCCATGTATCTGACAATAACCTAGCTCATATAAAAACAGGTTTCACAACAAAAAAATTATGCCACTGAAAACTAGAGCATTAATTGTATATTATGTTAAAACCATATGTTAAAGCACAGTAGCATACAAGATTCTACCAATCATAACAATTTAAAGCCATTCATTACTAAATAAAACATTTATCGTATAGAGAATGTACTGCTCAGCAGATGCTTTGTCATCCTTGACGACGAGCGGTTCTATAGTCAGAGTGTTGCTCACAATCCCTTCATACAACCGTCTCGACGACTGCAACCAACACAATACAGCCATTGCTCGAACAGCTATACACAACAACGCAAAAGCTCCTCCGATCAACAGCAAAGCATTGCAAACATAAAATATCCAATCCAATCACATGGTGCATCAAAAGTTGCACTATTGTATGTATTACTTGCAACGCTTTCATACCAGTACCAGAAAATAATTCAAAGGCATCAGGGGATATGGTATCGAACAAGCGAGCTGTATTTTCAAGACGGTCAAGCTTTAGCTTGGCAGTCTTGGAAAGTTGGCTTAGCCTAGCAGCGTAGAAACTTGCTGTAAAGTTTTTGATTTTGATGGTTGCTGTAGATTGTTTCATGAACTTTTCACCACGCCACCGAATCCATGTTTCCTGGGAAGCGAACGTGTAAATCCGAAGTCCGCGACTTAGACAACTCTGTCACAACGCGGGCAAAGCATTGTGGCCGAGTTGTTTAAGCTGCGGACTTCGGATTGCGAGTGGCAGAGGCGGTTCAAACCCCGGTCGCAGCAAAAGATTTCAAGTCACTTCGTGCACCCTTGGCAAAGGTGCTTAATTTCGTCAGCCCTGCAAATAATCATCCAATAGGGTGGAGTGCAGCAGAAAATTTGAAGTAATCAATTTCCACTACTACTACTACTACCAGCTCAGCAGTATTGATAGTTCCAATGTTCAGCAATTCAGAAGGTCATACCTGCTCATTGTTGAAGTGCAAGCAAGGAATGATGTCATCCAATTTGATTCGCTCCAAAAACAAAGAACTTGAATCCAGGATAGGATTCTGTCGCCACTGCCGAAACAACTCCATGAAATTTGGATCTACCTTGAAACAACAAAGGCATACAAGTGCAAGTGTGGTATATTTAAATGTAGCGCCTAATCATTAGTATGATATGATGTTTCGCAGTGCAGTGAAATAAAACAGTTATTAAACCATTAAAATACATATCAAACATGGGCACACTGAATCCAAGATACATATAAAGCAGGTATCCAGTAATTTGACAATCATAATAATATTACAGATCAAATATACAGTTACATACCACGCGCTGTTGTAATTTTTCTGAATCATCAGCACAACATAAAAGCTTCTAAAAGCACTCGACAGCTCACAATCCAGTAAGCAACATAGCGAGCAAAATTGAGCAAAAACATTTCATCAATGCGGGTTTATAAATTTCACGAATCAAAAATATTTCAAACCCAGACACCGACTTAATCAAACACCCAAATAACCCCGCTCACCACAACAGATGGTTTCTTCGCGAGACCCGAGTCCTGTCTCTGAAAGAAATCGGCCTGTGTTCCACCTCCAGCACCACCACCACTGACGAGCTTGTCAAGACTGTGGTGGCTGGTCGAGCGCTTGTGCCCCCTCGAGAACTCCTGCTTCATGGCCTTGTCGATCTGCGGATTGAGGTGGGGGTTGGGCATGCTGGGCGTCGACGTCATCACCATTGTCTTGAGCGCCGTCACCTCCGCCACCAGTACATCAATCTGACACACAACAACTACTATACACACAGCTGCTGGCTTACTGACATCATAGATTGATGTATAATAATTTATTCAAATATTCTAAATATTAATTATATTACGCTTGCGAGCTTTCTTGCACGTGTGCAAGCCGGGCATGTAATGTTATTATGCATAGCATGTACATTTTCTAGCCTGAGGGTGTTGTTATCTCTTGCGTCAGAGGTAAAATTGTATTTTAAATTGAATTTTAAATTACTTTATACAATAATTATTTATAAAACTGCAATATATAAAATTCAAAGAGTTTATAAAATACAAATGTGAAAATATATTTCAAAGAAATATATATTTGATACAATCCTCTCTCCATTCTTAAAAATCTTTCAGATTTAATCAACTAAATGCCTACACAGTCTAGCATTAATCAATTCATAACCTCCAGAAAAATATTCAAATAAATAAACCGCTGAAACCTTAGTGACGGCTTCCTTGAGCAGTTTCTCTGCTGCCATTCTCTTGATGTTAGCATCCTGAACCATTTTATTGGCTTCCTGCAAACATCACTAATCAGAATTAAACCTTGTATACACACTTACTACACGACTATTGACACTGCCATCGTTAATCAGCATGACATCTTTTGAAATCAAAATGGACTACAAACTTATTCAGGACTATTAATCATAAATCTTACCTCAAAGAGACTGGCTGTCAACTCCTCGACCTCTACACCGGTCTGAAGTTGGTCAGACGTCAGCTTCTTGCATTCATCATCCTTCTTCTTCAAAGCCTTCATTCAAAAATGTAACACATAATATCATGAAATTAAACTGAACTTTATTTAAATCATGATGCGTATTTAAAGCATGATGCGTTCAAATAAAAAAAATTATTCTTTCATTGGTAACTATAATTCTATACACAATTCATTGATCTACAAATTGAGATGCAATCAAAATTTAAACCAACGTCACTCATTGCATTTGCTTATAAATGACATACATTGATTGTATACAGTCAAGCGATTAGTTACTGCAACAAATTTTATAAATTTTTTAATAATTAAGGCTTACTTAACTAAGTAGGCCTTAGTTATGTAAAGGTTATGATTCAAATTGCAACAAAAATTCATCAACTGTTAAGATCAAAAAAAGCAAAAGTTATGGTACACAAAAACAAATTACAAGTAACGTTGAAGCAAAATAGTATCAAAATTATAGAACTTCATTCAGACTTTGTACGCGTTCAGAAGCTCTTCTCGAAGGGCAGACTCTGTACTGGTGAGCTGTCCAGAGCACTGTTGCTCAACCTCCAGCAGGGCACCAACGGGCAGAGCACCAAAGTGCAGGACAGCTGAGGGCACAGCACTAGAGGGCAGGGCACCACGCTCAGACAGCTCTAAAGTGCAACATTCCTCACTCGATGTTGATGATGATCGCGCTGGTAGGCTGCATTAATAAATGCACATACACATTAGCTACATATTATATCGTATTTAATGATGAATTATGAAATTAAAACATTTAGGCAACAATGACAGAGAAAAATTTACATTTTAATACTTAAATCGGAGTACAATACTAGCTGCCCGGGATTGGTCGTTTTTTCTATTCACAATTATCTCTTACGATTGCTATGGTCTAAAAAAACCATCTTCAAAACCAATCATCCACCGGCTCGGTTAGCATGTAACATAGTCGGCGATTGGCTATTTTTAATTCACATTATCTATTATACGGCTGTCAGATTTCCCCTACTAAAAAACTGGAATAAGTAGAGTCTCAACATAAAAATACAATCAAAGTTAGTACATAGCAAAGAAATGCAACGCCAGTCATAAAAAGATTGTTAAGAGACTAATGGTTATTACCTGTTATTATTTATGTTCAGCTCCGAGGATGCATCAAACTTAATGCCGTTTATCTGAATCTGTTCAGAAGACATTGCGTGACGACCATCAGCACAAAGTCCTATAGAAAAAAGCGACCAATTTCTGCTTTGAAAATGAATGCGACAAATCGAAAACTTCGATAATTCATAATAACCTGTAATGAAAATGTGTGCAGTCAGTCAAATACATAAGCTGAATAATTATTGAAGAAACTAGGCCTAAATTGCAACCGTGCAATTTTTCTGCGATTTCTTTTTTATTAGGACAATTCGATCCCGAGCAAATTTTGTATGAAATATCTTTATTGAGGATTGGCGGTAGATTCTATACAATGGCGCAACGGATTTTCTAACAGTTAACCGAATTCTTAATTAAAAGAAGGCACAAAAATCGCTAGCGGCTGGTAGGCGTCAACGCCCCCAGCTGATTGCCATTTTTGATTGCAGTATTAAAGCATTACAATGCGCAGCTTGCAGCCAATAACTTATAAGATCTCGCTTGAAACTAACATTGAATGTCTCCTAGAAGCAGGGCACTAGTGACTGATCCAACTCAATTCAACACCAAGCCTTCGAAACTCATGAAAATAACACTAAATAATTCTGTTTAAAATTAGGCATATTAATTTTAATTTTTGTATTCCAGGAAATTAATTAAGGTAAATATAATTAGATACAAACCAGTTGACAGCCAATGAACGGAGAGTAGCTCGCAGTGACCTCGCTTCTCTTCTTTCTTAACTAGGATGTTTAGACGGCATTGGACCTTGTATGTATGTATGTATGTATATTGCACTTTTAACGCACCAAGAATATGTCATGCAAACGGAGATGGAAAAACAT
>JAQIWG010005340.1:0-14655 GCA_034695025.1 Chamaedrilus cognettii | reverse complement strand
CCCCCCCCCCCCCCCCCCCCCCCCCCCCCCCCCCCCCCCCCCCCCCCCCCCCCCCCCCCCCCCCCCCCCCCCCCAGAAATGCTCACAAAAACCTACCTTTTAGGTTAAAATGACCTTAACTTAAGCAAAACAATTTGCTCAGGGTGATAAAATGCAACCTTGTTCTGGAGAGAGGGGAGGGGGGGGTGCAAACATACATACTTGCACTTGCAAAGGTCAGCAAGAATAATCTCAGATCTATTACTAATGCTCTATAGCGCATGCTACATTATATATTTCTAAAACTTTGAACAATTCGATCTAACTACGTAGGCATCCTAGCTAATTGATATGCTTTATTGCTTTTCCTCTAATTTGAATTATCTTTAATTTTGGCTTCACAAAATAAATACAACTCATGCAACATACTGTACACTTCGCACATGTAGGTTGAGACAATGAATGTTGCTTGTTAAAACACATTTCCACAAGATCATTCGCAACTCACTATTTGCAGAACGAGTATAGGTCCGACGTCCGACTCCAACACGGACTCGTGGAATTCCACTTCCGCCAATAGCTGCTCGTCGGCCGCGCGACTCCCGACGTCCACTCGGACCTTCCGGCTCGAACTGTTTCCATCACGGATCTCCACACGACCCTGAGAGCACGTGGAAAAATGATGGTTACTGACGGTTGCAATTTGTGACATCATGTTTATAAAATTAGTTTACCACAAGGGTAGACGCACAACAGAAAGATAAATAAATAGATACAACTGGTGTTTCTATGCTCTAGTAAACAATACTGAGATAATTAGGCATCGTACTGCGCATTTTAATAGACTTGTTCAATAGGCTATACAATTCGTGAATTGGTATCTTTCTGGTCAAGTGGTGAAAATAAAGCTACAAAGGCCTCGACGCTCTCATAAGTATCTATTCAACTCTAGGCCTATAAACGAAACCCCAAAAAATTGTACGGTGCGCTTATGCAATCTCAGAATGCAAACTTACACAATGAGTGCACAGTAATACCAAGGCCCAGTTCATCAATAGAGAGTTATTTGGTTTTAAATAATCACAGAACAAAAATGACGTCACGATCCAATCAGATCTCGCAAATTAGATCCAGGATTGTTTGAGTAACACGCCAATATTGGGGAGTTATTGATATAATGCTGGATTGTTCAACTATGGTTCAAGTAACTCCCTAGTGAACAACTGGGCCTAAGACATACAATATCATATACATCTTTTTGTAAAACCCACGGCAGCCCCGACGCAGATCCCCTGTAGGCTAACACACTAAACAGCATCCACAAATACTCGTGGCAAATGATTCGGCCCGCTTTGCTGCGTCCAAGTCTTTCGTAACCGGAGGGCCTCCAGTACCGGGTGAGCGCTGATAAACGATCGAGCGCTTAGGAGGGCACCCATACAACAACTCTTCCAACGAGTCGGAACATCAAGTGACCGAACCGAACAAAGTCGGGGCTATAGTGGGGAAGTGGAAAGAAGATGGCCCCAGGCCTGTAGCGTGAGGGGGCAATGCTCCCAATGTTTGGATCCTCAACCCCCCCCCCCCCCACCTGCTTCCGAAAGTTAACATCAGCCTATGTTTGTTTGATTGGTTTTATTTCCTTCACATTACAATAAAAAGGCAGATAAAATAAAAACACAGAAAATGACCGAAATAGCGACTCAAAGGCATCGAGTGTAGTTAAAGAACCGCTATTTTAAAAACGCACAGCATCAAAACACAATCAGATGAACAAACTAACAATATGATGTTGTTTACCCCCCCTTACCCTGCTCTAAACGTCTCCCCCCCTGCTAAAATTCCTGCCCAGCTGAGAACGGTCACGCTACGGGGCTGGAAGGCCCAATTGAAGAAAATGCAGATGGGACAGTTTATGATTAGGTTAGTCGTTATCTGAATTCTACGAAATCGAATCTTGTAAGAAAAATGACCAGGTATTTTGAAACACTTTAATAATTTTTGATCAATATGTACAAATATTACTGACATTGTATTGAATTAATTTCTTGGAATGTTTATAAGAGCAGAGCTTGAGATTAATTTTTCAAAATGATGGCGACTTGTCGTGACAATGCTATACATTTGCATGAGCCTACTCGCATCAGTCTTTTTGCTTTTGCGCGTTGAATGTTTTAGATAAATGAAGGTGTATCATCAGTTCAAGGTCGATTAAGACAGTCGTGATAAACGCGCAGCAAATAAATATCATTTACCGTTGCCAATGCGGTTAGCTTGCTGTTATTGAAGCAATGCAATCGCGTGCAAGACGCACGCTGATTATACAGCATGGCGCCATTTTGTAAGCTGCAAATGCCGCTGGACGTGTTAACTCATTGTTTTGCAGAGCAATTAGCGTCCTCATGCCGCCGTCAACGTCCGCAGGATAACGTTCACCGGCTCTTGTTCTGCTAACAGACTAGTAGGCTACGCTCTTGCTCTTAAGAGCCAAGCCACGTGTGAGTTTCGTTAGGATGGAAAAAATGCCCTTGAAATGGGCAAAAATGGGCAAAAAAATTTACGTTTTCGCAAGACTTGGAACTGTCATGTGGAAATCTTAAAATTCCTTAGAATATTCCCTGAGTGCAAGTCAGTTGAAATCAAGAATGACCAATAGCAGACGATGTTCCATGAAAACGGCATTTAGACCTGGCCGTAATAATTTTGTTTGCGTTTAAAGATTAGTTAAACAATAGCAAATCAATAGACAGGTATTTGCCTTTAAATTGCCACGGTACAAAAATGACGTAACGACCTCAACATAACATGGCGTCGATTAGAAATAAGGTCTAATTCACAGCAGCTATTAGCGGTTCGAAAATGGATCCGAGATCATCCAAATAACTCGATCCATTAATAACTGGCTCTTAGAGATAATAATGATCAGAGTGTCAAAAAGCTGAGCGTCAGTCTGACCTTCGACTTTCTAAAAAGGGACGGGGAAAATAACCGCAAAAAATAAAAAATCTTCAACACTTGGGAACTTCTGATTTATAGTCAACGCAGGGACGCGCGAACTTGAAGAGAAGAAGCCTAAATGATCGAGAGCCAGAGCTCAATTCGTGGCATGGGAAAAAATTCGGACAGGGTATATAATCTGAGTTAAGGGGCGGACAGGGATTGTTTTCCTAATATTTCAGTTCTGATTAATTATTAGGAGAAAGGTACGACTACGATTAAAGCGCAGAGAATATTTTAATAGTTGATGACATTACGTGCAGTTGTTAATCTCAAATATAATATTGTGACTGAGCATTGTAAATGAGCAGAAAACGCGCATCTGAAAGAGAAATATGTAGTTGTCAAGTTTCCTTAAACTATGTCCTGCTTAAAGCATATAGAAGAACCATTAAAAACCATTAAGAGCCACAGGAAAGCAAGTCCATCATCATGAATCAACGTAGCATGTCACTTTTGCTATGGTCTTCCGATCTTTAACTAACTTAAATGATTCTAACGCAATGTTCAAGCCAGTTGTTTCGCATACTCGTACTGCCTATTTTCGTCGATATTGTACCAGGCTGTTTGAATAAAAAATCGTTTGCACGCGCGTCTTGGATTTGAATTACAACGCTGCTCCATACTTTGGTCAACTTTCCTTTTCGTTCTTCGCTTTGTCTCGGCCTCCGTTTTTAGACAAATAAATTTTGTCGTCATTATTTTGTAGGAATATCTCGTAACTGTCCTTAAATGGATGCACGGGCCTATATTCAATTAGACTTTTGCACGCCTCGAAACGACACTACTGCTGACGATTATTGGAATACATACACACGCCAGCGACAATAGAGGGACAAATGCTGAATAAAGGCCGTAGGCTGAATTTAGTTTGGGGGAGGGAGGGTTGACTTGTTTCGCTCGTCACCCGAAATCGCTATCTGCCCGATGATGTTGATGGAGATTTTTGAGGCCATGACTATCAGTGCTTGCACTTTTTCAACAGTGCTAGGTCCTTATTTAACTATGACATTGAGAAAGTTTGAAGAAATTCTCTTTTGGGTTAGATTTTGGACTGTTGAAATAATTAACCACGTCTAAAACAAAAACATAATTATTTCCTATTTCTGCGAGCTTTAACCGCAGCCCTCCCCCCCGCACCCTGGTGTACGGCTCTGTACAGAATGTACGACAATCGTTGCCGCATCACGCGGCAATAAACAAACGGCGATCGCTTTTCTCCCGCGAGACAGTCGTAGTAAAACATGGTTTGTCCCGTTCGTGCTTATTACAGCTCGCCCTCTCATCGGCAAATATCTGAATATGTGTGACGTCCGCTTTACTGGCTAAACGAAGCAGAAATAGAAATATAGCTCGCATACTATATTTTGTAGTCTTGTTTAATTGAATTAGATTTTTTATGACGGAGAATAGAAATACAGAAGACACACACACACACACACACACACACACACACACACACACACACACACACACACACACTCGCGTTTTGTGGCCACATTCCCTGTTTACGCAGGAGTAGGCCATTTGTTCGTCCGTGGCTATTTTTTGGTGCATTGCTTTTTACAGGCCGGATGTCCTTCCTGGCGCCCAACCTGACTTATGATAGCAGCAGGGCAGGACTGCCGGACATAGTTTAGTGTCGTATCAGGAATCGAAAGCAGAAGTTAGTAAAGTAAATCTGTAGCAAATTATTGATGAACACGCACAAGTTCAAATTTACTGTTTGACAAAGTTTATACTGTTTAAGCACATGTTTACAACTTCACAGCAAGCCGCCGCCTTCATGTGAAATTGTATTTCATACCACTTTTGAGTTCATATCATTGCGAACAAATTTGAATCCTTCTGTTCGAGAACTGCATTAGACTTAACAGGGCATTAATGTCATTGATCGTTAATACTGTGATCTGTATCATAGGGCCTACTTTATATTAGTTTCAGCCGATTTTTTGCCGTGCAGTATTAGAAAAACAAGAGTACTATTTTAAAATAGACTGCATGGTCTGTCGAACGTTGATAGTGTTATATGAAATAAAGAATTAAATTAAAATACGAAAATTAGCTTTGATGATTGAAATATCCCGCTGTTTCTCTGGATTAACTAGGCCTGTAGCAAAGCAAGTGTAGCTTTGTAGGCTCCAGTACAGCAGCGTGGTAGTTTTAAGATTTAATTTTAAGATTTAAGGCTACCTTGAAAAAAATCCATATCGTAAGGTCCATGAATGCATACCAGGCAATATACATGCTTTTGATCCTAAACGAACATTTACCTCGATGCTCTTAACACGAGCAAGCTACGGCAGTGCTGTCTTTCTAGAATCTTCCGCTACGCATCCAAGAGCTCCTTTACACCTCGTAAGTAAATTGCAGCACGTGTTGTCTCTACTTCACAGCGCAGGTGCGTAGCACTACGCGTACACTAGAGTCTCATAACTTATCCTTTATCCCATGGAGCAGGAGACAAAACGTGGAGGCACCTGCTTACCGGAGCGTAAGTGTCCTGGCGTAAGACCGCATGCTAAGCTGACTGGCGGAAAGTTAAGCGCTTACCGTGCCATTGACTTGCTTTGTCAGTGATTCATTTCAATGACGAAATAAATCGGATTGGAGTTATTAACGGCGGTGGAATGCTGTAGTTTCGCAAACGCTTTGTGCGTGCTCGAAAGCCAACATATTTCCTAAACGATAATGGAGCACGTTCGTCGGTGGAAAACACGAACGCAGTGTAAAAGAGGTGCATCATAAACTTTCACAAATAATTGCCTTACATTATTACCTTAGTCAGTGATCCATATTGCTAAAATTAAGTGAACAGGGTTAGAATTAAAGACGGCAGTGTAATAATTTCTGCCATACAAAAGCTGTGTGCATTTAGCCATCAAATCTCCAAAAAGATGATCGAGCGCATGATTCAAGAGAGAAGCACGCAAACACATTGTGTTCGTGTCAAGGTGTCAAGGTGATTTATTGTCACGGTAGAACGGTATTCTCGAAAAATATCCTTTGCTTACTCTGCCATAATTATTAACACACATCATTCGGCTAGCGTAGCGAATTGAAAGTGATAAAGATTTTGCGTGATAACAAAATTATCTGAGAATTTTGTTTGCTCGACGCTACATAGTCTGAAAAGCTGTTTGTCCATATGGTTGGATTCAAAATACATGTCATTGTAGTCATATAATTATCATGTATTATTATAATTAATCATTATATCGACTCAAAATAAGCTACATGTAATTACATGTGTACAATGATATATTGTGCAATAAGCTTAGTTTAAGAATAAGCTTAGTCTAACAATAATCTTAGAGTTTAACTGACTGGAAGTCCCTTCCTGACGTAAATGGCGCGAATCTGATCCGCTCTGAAATCCACCTCCACGGATCTCTCTCGGCGGACTCCGGCGCATCCCGATCCCTGGGCTGTCCAGCTTGACTCCACTTCCGGTATTGGCGGCGCATCCTGAACATCCGCTGACGTCACGGTGCCTCCGAAAATGAACCCGGTTCCGATTCCGAGCGTCAGAAGAGCGAAGAGTAGTGTTTCACTCATTTCTCACGGCGCCGCTTCAAAGGAGGTCCGTCCAAGCCAGCAAGAGTTCTAAGCCGCGTGGCATCATGTGTATTGTGTATCCAACTATAGACCAGAAATTAGACTTTGAACCAAAGATCTTTTGTCTTAATCATAATAGCATATTTATGTAAGCTGGACGAAGCCTCATCTTGTTTAGCTTTACCCTCTGCAAGCTGGGGAATAAAGAATTGGCTTGAAGCCCAGAGCTCTGCGGGCGAGTAGTAAAGGACGGGTAAAGAGGGGGAAATGTCTGTGCGTGGCCCTCCGCGTATAACCCGACTGTAATAGTCTTTGTTGGGCTATACTACACACGATTCTTAACTCCCAAAACCACCAAACTAGGACCGGTACTTAGATTTTGTTGAACTGAAAAATCTTCTGTCTTATCTTGAGAGCATGACATAGTTGGATGAAGCGTCATCTTGTTTAGCGGCTTTTGCGCACACATACACTTCTGCATGACTGCGCTTAAATTAATACTTTCTATTGCGCGTGAAATGATACACGTTGCCGTTGCGAAATCTCTCACTCTTTCATAAATATCAACCGGTCATATTGATAATCTTATGCGATAACTTGATTGTTGGTTTACTGTATAGCCTAAGTTGAGCATAGTCTATAATTAGGTTAGCCTTTAGGCTAGGCTAGGCCCAGTGACATAGTGCTGTGTCAAATTACATTCCCATGGTAGCTTATTGTTTGGCCTCCGAAAACTCTCTAGCCCTTAAAAAAGAAAAGACGCGTGTGACCGTATCACGCAAACCCAAGTCAATTTGCAACAGTGATTAGTCTGTTAATCAATATTGTGTCACCGCAGCCTCTACTATGTACGATATACAAAAATCGTAGCCTACCCCGAAGCTCCGAAATTTTTACGCGTGATCAGTTTGGACCGTTGCTGGGTATCGCCGCGATCCACGCGCACTAAACGACGCACTCATTGAAGGTCGTCATCGAGAAATTTATGCTTTCCGCTGACCCGAACTCACCTCGTTCTCTTTTATTGGGTCACGTACGATCATGCTGAGGATAGCAAGTAACTCTATGGGCAATGCACCCAATTCGTTAATCGGCATTGCAATCAACGAAGCATAGATGTCGAGCAGTTGTTGTCGTAGCTGTGCTGCTTATGCAATAGCAAGAGCGTGTGAGTTTGGAGTTCGAACTTCGTTCTGTAGCGCGTCGGCAACGGTTTGTACCTTGCGATTGACTTGAACGCGCTATGATAGTCCATTTGCTTTTGCCAATTTATCTGCTTAATCTCTGTGATCACAACAACATGATCCCATAGCAAGGCATATTTGAAGAAACTTAACATAGTTACATTGTTGCCTACTTTAATTCTTTCCAGACCAATGACACAGAATCACTAACCGATACATTTACACTAGTTGTTGCACACGCACACGCATATAATGTGGATGCTAACTATTACAGCTGGTTTCTCCAACGCGGATTTAATAGTGGTTCAGGATTCAGCCCACCTTTTTGAACAGGCTAAATCCTGAGCCACCATTTAATCCGTGTTAGAAAAAGCAACTCTTAGTGTAGTATCATTAGGTCTATGTTAACACTATTTTACACACATCTGTCTTTAAATGGGTAGGCTATATATATAGACCGTTGGTAAATCCATGAAGTAAAATATTAAGTAAAAAATGTGAAGGCGAAGGTCCTACTCGCTAAAATCTACTTCGCTATTTTCACTACTCCACTAGATAATATATTTTTCCGCGCAAAAGCTATTCACTCAAATGCATGCAATAACCTACAGCATCGCACGAAACGGTGTAACCCATCGATCGCTTTTCTAACATTAGCCCATTGACATTGTGCGAATCCAGCTCGCGTTATCGTGTCAGCGAGCGAGTCGATCCGATAAGCCTCGTTCTCGACGTCAGCATGCCTAGCACGTCAACTGTCGGGATGCAACGGTCACACGAGACACCGTAGTCTACTGGGCGTTTAGCATCGCGGCACTGTTACTGTGACGACAGGCCAATTTTTGTTGCTTATCACACGAACGCTGGGTTAGGCACGGATTTGTAACGTTTCCGTAGATTCAGCGCCTGTTCTGATTTAATATGATAATAACGATCGTTATTTGCAGGACTTCGCCTCTTAGGTCCTACGAATCTTTCGGGGATATCTGGGCTGCAACCAATTCGTGTTTTTCCTGGTTTGCAGGTGAATTGTATACGCTATATCAATCTAAACGCTGATATACGCGCAATAAGGAACAAAAACAAGAAATACGGACAATAGCCGTTAGTTTCATCATTGATATTCATCCTGACTCCGATATCGGCGAAGATTTGCGTTGTCCGTTAGCCTGTTGTATGCGATGGACATCCTGATCAGGCAAACCTCTGGGTTGCTATGTCAGTTATGCAATCAATACTCCACTCAGGACCGAATGGCTGCTGTACGACCGGACGCCGCTTGTCATTGGTTGTCACCGTGTCAGCCCCGAGATCGTGACTTGAACGCCCCCTAATGGCCTCTTTCACTTCCTCCCTCCACTTCTTTCAGCTTGGATATACTCGTATTGGATGTTAGGCCCACGAGCATAATAGAACCACGTGTAAATTCTTATCTTCGCCACAAGGACAGACACGTATGCATGCATTTTTTTCTTTAAAAGTTAAATAAAAAACATCAGCACAAACACAAAAATCAATTTGCTTAAAAAGGGAGACCAAAGACCCTAGTGGTGCTATAATACATGTAGGCTATGTGGTTTCCATCGACATTACAGACAAAATGCCATGCAATTACACTTACGGTAGAATCAAATCTTGATACACTTCTAAATTAGAATCAAATGCGTATATGAAAACCTGAAGCTGATCTTGGAACGAAACAGCTTTAAGTTATCAATTGTCGTGCACGAGATGCGATGGCAAAACTGTTAGCAATTAAGTCCAGCAAAAAGTACAGTATTATTTATTAGAGACCCGCTTAATAATCATGACCACATTGGGAGTATAATGGTCTACCATAGAGGTCAGTATGTCAAAGTAAACTTTTTGTTTCTGTATAAGCCTATTAGAGCACTTGGTGTCATAACGCTTAGCATCCGTGTTCAAAGGTCTAGGAACGACGTTCAAAGGCGTTCTCGTTCATTTTAGATCCGGCAAACTGCCTATATGAAGCATTTAGAAACGCAGGCTACATGGTGCGAAGAAATCTCCTAATCAGACCTTTGCATCTAAATGTCCCATTAACCGGAAGCTGTAATGTAAATGGGCTGTGTTTAATTTCACGTTAATGCCTTATTGCCAACGCGTTCCACCCAGAGCTAGTATCGGCTAACCTTAGATGACTGGGAAGGGGGACGGCATTTTTTGCTTTGATCGTGAGATTGGAACATTGAGGTCTGGGAACCAGATTCCTTAAACTTACTATGTAAGAAACAGAAAAAGAGTCTGTTCTACTGCGGTATAGGAGGCGAGAGGAAGTTGAAAAACTTAGATGAAATAGTTGAAACTGTCTGAGGGGGTTGCAGAAAATCAAAACTCGACCCTTCTCAGAGTGCATTTTTATTGAAGGATGGGGGGCGATTGAAAATGTAGGTGGAGCACGAGGGAGTCTCCCCCCCCCCCCCCCCCATCAATGTGAGCACTGGTTCTATCCTAACTATTCCGATTAGCCTGCATAACTACCCGCAACTACCAGATTCCCGACGCCCGAGACCCCAGCAAGCCGGGAACAAAGAATTGATTGTCCAGAAACCCAGATCTCCCCTGGAAAGTCACAAAAGGCGATCAAAGAAGGGGGAGCAGTTCAGTACCGCCTCTCTTTCACAGAATCTGACTGTATGTAGTCTTTGTTACACGGTCCCTAAACTCTCACAATCAACATCATCCGACTTCCGATGATTCAGCATTTCACCAACCACACAACCCGATCTTTCCAACGACGACACTCCTTCCAGTTTTCCAGCACACTGCATCTTTTTCCAGCGATCTCTTTCAAACGCAACTGCCACCGTTCAACTTCAGCACAGACTGATGAACTGACCGAACGATGAACGAATGAATATTTCAGCGGTTTTCCCCCGCTCCGCGCCGTGGAGGCAGCACGTCAGAGCATCCAACAGCTCCTCGGCGGCGTCGTATATCAGCGCCGCCATTATCGTTGCCACGTGCCCATATTGTGCTTCCCGCACAAAGTCGTAAATAAATCCCGCACACGCTATTAATCGCCGCGGACGGCCGGTCTCCGCCCAAGGCAGGCCGCGCTTTATTCAAGTTTTCAGCGGTTAAAGTTTAACTGCAAATTTTTACCGGCTTCGAGTCAGTGGCGGTTCTAGGTGGAGGTCAAATGAGCTAGGCCAGGCCTCCCCAATGTTAGATCTGGCCTCCTCACTGACTTCCCAAAATTGTAAATCTAATGCTAAAGTAATATATGAAATGTATGTAGTGCTAATGCTTTGGTCGTCGGAAAATGAAAATAAGATGTTTTTGTGTTTTTATCCTCCCCAGTTAATTGATTTGCCTCCCCAGTGCAAAAAGTGTGGATTTTGTCTGCTTCAGCTGGGCAGTTGGAGTTGAAGATCTGGGCTATTTTACAAAAAATAGAGAACGAGTGGTAAAAGGTGCATCAAAATTTCTGTCAGCACTGTTTAGGGCCAAAAAATAAAGCCTCGCCAGAAATGTTGCGGCCTCCCCCAAGCAAAATTCTGCAGCCGCCCCTGCTTCGAGTGCGTTCGCATCGAAGGACAAAGGAACGTTATTGCAGCAGAGAGGCTACGTAGCCAGACGGATTCTTTCCTGCGTGCGTTCGACCGCATTGAACTGCGAGCTAGCCTATACAGTATGTTTTTATGCTGAATTCTGGCTATAAATATGCAATGTAAGTCCAAGGTACGTGTATCAAAAAGGAATCGCGGCAATCATACTGGTCATAAGATGTCATTCGAGGTTACCTTTATCTTTCGCTCTCTTCGTTTATTTGATCGCATGCCTCTTGGTTGCGACGCTGGAAAATGAATGGATGAAAACTGAAGAGACGTTTTTCTTGTGGACGTTCGCGTAGGCTGCGCGCATTGGCAGATTCAAAGTCCTAAATTGGAGGGGGGAGGGGCGGTATATTTTCTCTTATCATTTTTTATATTATTATTTTTAAATGCTTTTCTCTGCCCTGATGCGCACAGTATTAATAAAAAAGTTGTTTTAACTCTAACGCTATACTTAACAGCGATTTTTTGTAACAACAAGCTAAGTACACCAGTTCAATCAGACCGTGGCAGCCTCTGCAATTCCAGAGGAGGGAGGGAGTTATCTCTAAGTTGTCCTCTCTGTCTAGCGTGCTGCTGCGTGGCAGGTCCCTGGCAGCCAACTTTTCCACTCCAACGTTTCCTCGGCCCTTGTCTTCAGCGTTCCATACATTTCCTGCTCAATCAAATCATCCATCATTCCTATTCGCTTTCTTCCTGGCCCGCACTTTCCTTCCATTGTTCCTTCCATGACGATCTAGTTTGTTTAAAAAAAACTAGTTAAACACGTCAAATTCAATGCTTTAATTGAGCTGCCAGTGGGGGCGGGGCGGGGGGGGGGTGCATCCTCGTGAGATTCATCACTAGCCAGGCGATAGTACGTGTGTGATACATGATGCACGCTCGCAGCAAGCCTTTGTTAAAGACTATTGTACTATGTCGCAGCAAGGGACAGATCGCGGCTATTGCAAGGCGGGTGACGCACCGGGCATTGTGAGCGATAACGTGACCGATTGTCTTGAAGTGGCTGCAGTCGTGAGCAAGAATGTGACTCGTCCGGTGCTACGAGGTAAACGAGAAAAAATAATTGATGAGGTCATTTACCCAGCACGCAGAGTGAGCGACTGATTTTTGCTTCTACTGGAAGGACAGACTTTGAGGCTTGTAGTCTATTGGTGCCTTCAGATCGGCGTTCTTCATCGGGCTGTTCATCCGGCTGTCTTCCGGGAGAGAACGGTCATATATAGAGTAGTCTGTGTATATACCTATAACATCATAGTGATGGTCTAGCGTCGTAAGTTCAACATAAACGTTGCTCGGTTGAGCGGTTCTCGGAAAAATGAAAACGTTGGGAAAATCGTATGCGAAAAAACTAGCAGCACGAAGTTACTTTACTCTGTTTGCTCTAAACTTTGAGCAAACACGACCAACCAATGCACCATCAAATGTTTAATTTAAAATCGGATGTTTTGGCCTCTATTAGACCATCTTCACGAATCAATTACATGCGAATTTTACATGCGCTTTCGCATTTATGTATAAAGTATTAGACATGAATTAAAAAACGTTTTTAAATTGCGGAAATTCATTTGATTTGGACGCGGTTTAAAAAATCGAAAACCCCCTAATTTGTTTAAGTTAACCCTTCTCAATTCTAGCAAACTAAGAACCTAAGACTATCAAAAAGGACTAAGCACTAATACTTATGGGTCGGAAGTTCACGCAGAACTGATATCGCCGTTAGGACCCTAATTTCCCGCTCGCGAGTTTGGCTGGCGAATTGAAAGTGACACGGTTGCATCGGCTGCTAACCGTATATAGGCCTATACGTTGCACTAAAATAACGCCATCTTGAGGCTGGCCAAAACTGCAC
This sequence comes from Chamaedrilus cognettii, assembly GCA_034695025.1. Classification (NCBI taxonomy): domain Eukaryota; kingdom Metazoa; phylum Annelida; class Clitellata; order Enchytraeida; family Enchytraeidae; genus Chamaedrilus; species Chamaedrilus cognettii. The sequence continues at coordinate 1,507 of JAQIWG010005340.1, read as the reverse complement.
CGAATGACCCAAAGACCTGACCTTGACCTTGGACTCGTATGGCGAACAAAACGCCTCATTTTTATGGCGTCACTCTTTGCCGACTTTGAAAGCCTTGACTGACGCAATGTCTAATTTCTTTCCATCTGTATTCTCTCATGCTCATCACGATGGGGCGATCATGCTTAGCGATGGAGGCATCAGCGCGAAAGACTTCCTGTACGACGATTGAATCGGACAGGATGCAAGATGCAGGGTCGTTTGCGGTACTGAGGAGCACGGAGTGCACCGGCTTCGTGATTCTCTTACAGCTACAGTCATGCTGAATTACAATGTCGAGACCGATTTCAATTTATTACGGTGCCTTCTAGCCTATTGGGAATACAATCCCGCGTGCTATGAGTGTAGGACTACTCGCTCTGAATACTCTTGAACAAAAATTAGATTCAATTTCAACGAATGATTGTCGATCGAAGTCCTGTCTTTTACAAAGAAGACATGCGAAAGTTAACGTCCCGGGCGCGTTTGATTCCGAATCGTCTGATATAGCTTAATATTAACATTAAGTATTATAGGAACAACGATAATTAGTGTAATAGCTAGCTTAAGTGCGTGGCGCGCAATGCACGTATATATTAGAGGGGCCATTAAAATGTTGGATCACAGCCTACAGTCAAGGGTTAATAATATATGGGCGAGAGGATTAGTCATAAGTGGCTCCTATAACTCGATGCATTGAGAGATTTCCTTTTTGTTTGAGAGTCCGCAGTGAAACTTATGTACATGTGTAATAGCCGCTACGACGCAAGTCATATTCGGGACAATTTGAAAGTTTAATGGTAATAATTGTTGACGTTCGTTGGCTCTATTAGAGGCATCCAATTATGTAAATACTTAAATAGAGCACCACAGCCTGCGGATTGCAATAAGGCGACACTAGCCGCTGTCTCTAGCGTCGATGCGCTCAAGCGCACCTCAGGTAATATGTTAATTATTTTTTCCAAAGCAGCAGACGCAGCAGCAGCAGCAGACTCAGCAGCCGCTGAAGAATGTCCCTTTGGGATGATCAGCAAAAGCGATTGACCGATAGGCTATCAGATAGCGTTCCGCTGAACTCTGCACTGCAGAGTGCAAAGCGCGACTGCAGGGATTGTAGTGTATGGCTGCAGGGGTTCGAAGAATTGCAGCAGCGGTTGAATACTACTGGGCAATGGCGTGGGGAAGGGGTGGCTTTGGAGGACTAATCATCCTTTAACAATTGAGGTGGTTAATAAGAATTAGCAATAACAACAATAAACTAAATGTAGGCCTAATTTGAAGTGGGTTAGCCTTTTGGTGCTTCACTGGTGATGTAGTGTGCTGAGACCTGGACGCTCCTCAAATCGGACGTCAATCGCCTGCAGGCATTTCACATGCGCGACCTGCGACGAATAATCGAGGTGCACTGGTTCGACCACGTCAGCAACGTCGCTATGAAACAGAGAACCCGACTCGAGGATATTGAGCCCAGGATCCGGCGGCGGAGGCT
>JAQIWG010005339.1:0-14656 GCA_034695025.1 Chamaedrilus cognettii | reverse complement strand
ATAAAAATATAACAATATATAACATATAATATAACAATATATAACATATATTATATATATATTATATATATATATTATATATTATATATTGTTATATTATATGTTATATATTGTTATATTTTTATTATATATTGTTATTTTTACCTATTTTTTATCCTTATTTATTGTTATAAAGATTTTTTGCTTGTGTCCATAGTGCCTTGTTGAATTTTAAAATTGCTGTCTTAAGTGATGAATATTTAAGAATCAAATTAATGTTTAGAATTTTGAATTTACCGATGATTGTTGGCACGTTCACGTCACCCAGTTACCAGCGCGGTGTCCCGCACAATACATGCCCTCAACGCACTGAGATATACATTTAGTTATTCTACACGGTGCATTCTTGTGTTGGCAGGGACGCGTCACCCAGTCACCAACACGGTGTCCCGCACAATACGCGTCCTCAACATGTTGCTAGCCATCCACTCCAAGTCCTCTCGCAGGTTATTTCTTATTTATTATCTCATTTATTCATGTTATAGTCTAGTAGAAAATATATGGATCTTATTTAGCGTCGATATAATAAATTTCTTTAATAATTTCATGTTATGGGCGAGGTGACCTGAAACTGTCAAACATGCTTTTGATTGCAATTTTGATTCTGCATTATTATATTTCTTCTTTTTCTTCTCTTCCGCTAACTTCACTGCTTATGTAGTAGCACCTTTGTCCTAGACCACTTGATACAAGAGACGCGTGAAAAACTAAAATTTGACTCTTCAATGTTGGCAATAGCATATGAAATGCATCGGCAAGATAAGCATCAGGTCAAGTCGTTTAGGATAATCGTAGTGCCAGATGTTTACTGAATCTGGCTGTTTTTTAACTGTTTTCAGAGACAAGTTTGAAGTGACGCCGCAGAGCGTTCCGTATCTGGCCGGTAAGAAACTTTTAATTAGCTGTCGCCCATTTGTTTCGCACTTAGCGGTTTTTTTTGGTTTCTTTGCTTCAAATTTGATATGATTTCTCTAGCAACGGACTCAATGAAGCAAGAAATCGCTTTACAATTTTGAATGTCACGAAATTGTTTCTTTTGTGGCAGTAGACGTATTAACTTAAAGAAAATTTTATATAGCTCCCATACTGTATTTTTTGCTGCTTTGAAATCGCAATATTTTATCATTTATTTTTAGTGAAAAGCGGTTCTTGCATGATAGTTTCACGATTCTAGTGCATCGATTAAATTTGACTAAATTATATTTTTAACCCCTAGTCGGATATTTAGTTAAAATGCATTTTGAGACTTTGCTTCCCCGGGTCATCTCTGGAAGGCATTTCTAGCAATTTGCTTACATAGTTAAGGAATGCAAAGTTTGTGAAAAAGGTGTTTGAAGTGCACAAGATCCTAGTCGGATATTTTAGTTAAATGCATCAGCGAGATGGCGCAATTTTGAGGCCTTTTTCATAATTTTTCTTGATTATAATGCAGCAATATCGATGAGGTATTAATGAATGAAATGAAGCACGAATTTATATCATGAATTATTTGCTGTCCAATCGCAGTGCTCGTCTTAGTCTTGGATAATTGTTTGCTGTCCAATCGCAGCACTCGTGTCGGTCTCGGAGGAAGTGCGCAGCCGCTGTCATCTCAAGCATCGCTTCTGCATGCACATCTCCGAGTCAGCCTCCAATGACAGCATCAGCGGGGAACTCCAACCACCCCCTGCTCCGCCATCAGGCCCCCCCGCCGCCCCCACTGCCCCCCATCATCAACTTTCCCCCGCCGCAGCTGCTGCCGCGATCCCGCCATCTACAGGACTCGGGACGGGGGCTTCAAGCTGGGGGGAGCCTCCGGCCGTCCCGCCCAGGGGATTTCAAACTGGGGGGGTTTGCGGGGCGGGGGCTGCGGCCCCGGTGGGGGTGGAGGGAGGGGAGGGGGGAGGGGGGGGTACGGCAAGGCGGCAGAAGAGCTGCGATGCGTTGGATCAGGCAGCGCTGGCGCAGGCCAGGGCGCAGAAGTGCGCGGCCAATCAGGCGGCTGGCCAGGTCCAGCAGGTCTGTGTGCTGCTTCTAGGGGAAGCTCGAAAATGCAAGCAGCCATCGGTGCTAGAAACTTTGACCCGGATAGAGTTTGTTCTACTTGGCTTCAGTTTAGCAACAGAAGCATAGGTTGTTTGTACTAAATGTATTGTATGTTAATCAATTTGCATAAAATATATAAAACCCACCTTATTCAAGCCAGTAGCCATCCAATTCATTGCAAATAATCCAACAATCAAAATTTAATTTGACCATACTTTATGTAATTTAAGTCAAGTAGGATGTAATGTAAACAAAGTAGGTTATGCATTGTACTATTGTATATTCTAGAAGCGTATAACATTGAATACTTATCAATTAGATTGAGCTCTTAAATATTAAATATTTCAACCCTTGTTTGTTGCCCGCAGCAGGCAGGGGGCGGCAGTCCTAAGTCCTGGCGCAGCCTCGACCTTGAAAACAACGGCCGACCTCCGTTCAAAACCCAACGCTCCTCCTCCATGCCGACGCCAAAATCCTACAAATCCGGTGGAGAGGCCGGGGGGGTGCACGGCACGACGGGGGGCGGCGGGGGCCACTACAGAAAATGCGGGGGGCTGGGGAGCCATTCGCCATGCAGCGATATAAAAGAGAGGAGTCTACACGGGTCGGTGTCGAATGAGAATAACATTCTGCTGGACCCCGAGGTGCTGATTGATTACCCGACACAGGCCCTGCTGCTTACTGTGCTGGTGAGTGAACGACTATGATGATAACGATAATGATGGTTGCAATGATAATGGTGATGATTGGAAGAGGGTGATGGGGGGGCGAATGAGGTTATAAATGTTGTTAACCAGCTGTTGATGTTTAACGGTTGGCACAGAATAAAGTATAAGGGGGGGATTTGTAGTTTAAGGACCGTGTGTGGCAAGAGACATCAGTCTAATCCGGTTCAGTGCCTTGGGCCAAGCGATGAACTGCTCCCCGTTCTTTAGTCACTATTTACGACTTGTCCAGTGAGCACTAGGCTGCAGACCAATTCTTTGTTCCCCGGCCTGCAGAGGACGGAGTGCAAAATAAGCGTCAAAAATGTGTGGTTAGTTGGGTTTATTGGAGGCCGTGTTTGCTGTGCAGGCGACGCTGGTGCGCAACACGACCGATGAGAACGAGGCGCGCATCCTCTATGAGTATCTCGCCGAGGCTTCCGTCGTCTTCCCTAAGGTTTTCCCCGTCATGTAAGTGACGCTGTTCGCTATGGTTAAATAGCTTCTACTCTTTATGAGGAGAAACTATGCATCGGCTGTTTTTTGTTTTGTTTCTGCTGTTTGGACATTGGTTTAGAAAAGAAGTGGCGTGACTCTGAGCGACGTGAACGTGGAAGGTGATAATTATCACGACTAGGTGGATGGGAGTGTGTATAGTCGGGGATCGTATTGTTTGTACACGTTCACTGTAACGTGTGATAAGGTAAGATAGCAGCGTGTGTAGGCCCACTACTGACAAACCTACAACTAATAGGCAGTCAAATAGCTGGGTTATTTGACCCACTATGGACATTGGACAAGCCTATCAAATTTGTGCATAGCTGAGATTGTTGACGCGCTACAGACATGCAAATTGTATAGCCGAGTTTTTTACTGCAAACAAGCCTGCAAAAGTTACTGCAAAAGCAACAAGCCTACTGCAAAAAAAGCCTACAACATGTGTAGTGGGTTGGTTGTTCCACTACACACAAGCCTACAACTTGTCTAGCCAGTTTGATTGGCGCACTGCAGACATAGCCTACTGGACGCAAAGATCAACAACGTCCTATCCCTGTGCCACGATCAAGTCATTCTCAACGCCGTTCAGACCATTATTCAGAACATGATAGCCTGCGAGGATGCCTCGCAGCAGCAGCTGTCTTATCTGCAGAGTGAGTAATCCGGCCCGGCATGCGAAAGGAATGACGTAGACTGCTTCATCGCTCTTTTAGCCGTCTGCATGATCCGCACGTTGTCGTCGCAGTGATTCAGTGTCGGTGTTTAGTTTGATGATGTCATCATTTGGTTCGATGATGTCATGTCGGTTTATTTCTCGATTTTCTGCTCGGCTCTCTTTTATTCTTGTTTCATGTTCTTTGATGTCATTGTTAGACTGTAGAACAAACATTGAACCTATCGTTGCGTGGGTTATATTATTTGTGCTAGTTGTGAATGTGTTGATTATGATTTGTTGATAATTTTGCATATTGATTCTTTATTCCATGTAACTCAGTTTTGCTTGATTTATGTTCTTAAGGGCAGTTGCATCAACATGTGTTGTCAAGAATTTAAATCATCAAAGAACTTATAAATGAGATTCGATCAATCGGATTGTGTGTATTTGATCTTGGATCAGATTAAGATACGCCAATTTTGATTGATATAAATTTTCATCTAGATCCAGATCTTTGCTTTTTTCTAGTAAAATATTGATCGATTAAATTTTAATCGAGATCATATTTTTATATTCTTTTGATTGGATGATCAAAATTATGATCTACATCAAAATGTTAACGCATGTTGATGGAACTGGTGATCAATGTTGCTTGACTGTTGCATGCATCTCTGCTTGTATCCTTTTCCGTCTGTGTGTGTATGTGCATGTAGTCACAGCCTGCTAGACTCTAAGATCAACAGTGTCCTGTCGCTGAGTCACGATCAGGTGACCCTCAATGCCGTACAGAGGATCATTCTCAACACAATTCTCTCAGAGGATCCTCTACAACAACAGCTCTCTTATCTGCAGAGTAAGCGGGGTTTCTTTCTCTTCTCAAACCGCATCTTTCTCCCCTCTAAATGTAAATTTTTCCTGGACGGACAAACGGAGCAACTGGCGGCTATTTCACTTTCACCTATCCTCCTCGTCTGGGTTTCTTAAATTACGCCTGCCTGGTGCCCATGGCGAGGGGAGGACCCGGATGAAGTCTTTTGATGCAGAAAATGACTATAAGCACACGATTACTATCATTAGTGTTTTGTGTAGTCGTGATAAAATCTAAATCTGAAACTATTATGACTTTAGAGAGAACTATTGGTTTTTACGATTTCGTCATTGCATGGACATATTGGCTGCACTTTTATATTTCCCTTTACGTAGTTTGTATATGAATTGTTTTTGGGTACAGTTTGTGCATTATTTGCCTAGTTTCATACTGCTTTTACTTAATTAAATTAAGACTTGCATGTGCTATTGCACTTGTGAGCAATTTTTGTATTTTCTGTCTTGTTTGGCCCTAAAATGGCCCTAGTGTGCAGCTGTACCAGTAAAAAATAAACACACTTAGTTTGTTTATTTTATGTATAGTGTTTATGTGTTTGTTCGCTACATGCTTGCGTGAATAAAAGATACGCTTACGTATATGATATGAGCAGCATTGTGCCTGCTTCTTAACTCCTAGTTTTATATTTTAGTTTAAATACATTTAGCGGCTTTGCGGCTTTGAGACTTTAACACTTTGCGTCCCTGGGTCATCTCTAGAAGGCATTTCTAGTGATTTGTTTATATAGTTAAGGAATGCATAACCCCAGTCATCACCATCATGACGAGTCACTGATCAATCGATGCGCGCAAGCCACGGCTAAATTATGATTTTATGATGGTACAAGCATGCTGATTGGTCAGTTTGTAATTCGAGCTCGATCTGATGTATTAGCGCATTTGTTCAATCCAGGGTGACTGTTTTAATAAAAAAAACTCAATTTTTGGGATCAGGCATAACTTGTTTCCTTAGGTTTTATATTTTTCATCAGTACCGTGCTGTTAATTTAACATAAAGTCTTAATCTAAATTTTTCTTAGGCCTATGACCACCTTTAAATATTTGTGATAAAATTGAGCTATATATTGATTTAAATATTGACAGAATGACGTCTAATGTTTTTCAAATTAACAACACATGATGCGTGATCATAAAAAGCCTTTGATTGCCTAATGCTGCTGTCGACTGCTGTACAATTTTTTTATTAACTATAGGTTTCAATGATCATATAGTGTTCGCAGGATTTCTTGTCTTCTACGTTGAACTTATATTCTTGAAATGGAACTTTCTAGATTGATTGCTTTTGATTTTCCAATTTAAATAGTTCTATAAAATGAAAGCCTCAGTCAAGTAGTGCATGTGGACGCTGTGCTTTGTCTATTGACGCTAGGCCCTTCTTAACGTCAACTGATTGCATTGCAGGTATTGGATTCGGAGGCCTGTGGAGATTCGCTGGCCCATTCACCAAGGTCTGTGATAGCATTTGTTCTTTTATTTTGTGTTTCATGTTTGGTGGTTGTCAGATGACTCTTAACAGTGAAAACGGCTAGCTGTTTGACAAAATAGCAGCGTCAGACGATTTACAGGGCGATTTATAGGTGATGTATACCGTTTCGGATGAGGGCGATTGACAGATTTATAGGGGCGATTTATAGGCAATTTATTAGGGTCAGTTTTTAGACTCGTTTATAAATCCCCAGTTCGCTGTTTTTGAAAAAGGTAAGCTGTAAAGGATACGATGACTTGTGGATAACACGTAAACAAGTTATTATGTTGGATAACATAGCTTGTTCCCGCATGGGAGCAAATGAACAAATCTGATTAGATATTTCTGTCCTTCAGGGCTTTCATCGCGCTTAAAGGCTAAGGGTTACTAATTTGTATCTAATTTTTTATTTTAGTCATTTACTTCAAAAATCTACACTATTTTAAAATTAATTACTAAATATCTGGCCGACCGACGGTTACTAATTCGTATCGAAACTACTATTTTTACTAAGTTTTATTGATCAACGAGTTAAATTGAACGAACGTTTTCATTGGTTGACAGACGACCCAGAACCAGGACAACGCCGAGTTGTTTGTCAACTGCCTGGAGGCAATGGTGGAGACTTGCCTGCCCGGGGATGACCTTGAGGTGCAGAACACCTACCCAAGCTCCCTCGGCATCGCATCCAACCTCAACCTCTCATCTTCCATGTCCTCCCTCAGCATCGCAGGCAGCCTCCACTCGCCCACCGACAAGGTTGTACAGTCTTCTTCTTTTTTTTAAATTGATGGACCGTGTGTGAGCAACGAAGATCATTGCAGTCCGGTTCTGTGTATGAGGGCCGCCACAGAACGTGCTCCTCTTTCTTTTGTCACCTTTTACGACTCACCCGTGGGGCTCTGGGCTGCAAGATTATTCGTTGTTCCTTGACTTGCTGAGGTATAAGATTGTACAGTGCGATATAATAAGAAAATAGTATTAATGTAATTTAAATAACTAACGAACCGTTTTTTTTTATTGTCCAATATGTTAATGTTCATGTTTTCACACAGTTTCAAACGTTTGCGCCCTGATCACGACTGCTGGAGCTGGATTTTAACGGCCGCATGCCCTTCCTGACGCCAAACAAATAAATAATTATCTGACACGGGGTTAGCAGCTAGTGACACTTGTGCGTTTAACAGCCTTGCTGAAGGGCCTGTAATGCATGGTTTCATAGTTGCCGGCGTGGGGATTTGAACCAAGGTCTCTGGACTCACTGTTTGGGGCCTTAACAACTACACCACAGCGCCTTGCTGTCGCGTGGTGTGTGATAAATGTCAATATTATATAATAGATTTTATCGTATTATAGCGTTCATGATTTTTTATTCATGTGTTCTGATAAAAAAAATTGTTCAAGCTCAATCATTTATTTATCCAGGATTCCAACCACGGCGGCTGCGATGGAGAATTGGCGTCGGGGGGTAACGGGGGAGGGGGTGGAAATGGTGGTGGGGGACACAGGGCGAGACATGGATCAGCGAGCCTCTCCAGACACCAGCTGGGAAGTTTCAAGCGTTCAAACAGCGGCGGCAAGAAGGGCACTGGTGGAGGGGGCCCAGGGGAGGGTTTGGAGTGAGGGAGGGAGGCCCGGGGAGGGCTTGGAGTGATCGGGGGAGATCCCGAAGTCAAGTCACAATTTATTCGCCAAAGACAGAGCAAATCCACAGCAAATGTAACAATGATCAAATAAGTCCTTAAGGCGTTTTAACTTCAAATAGATTAAATGCTGGCTCTCCTACTCTGGCAGGCTGCCAGAGAGACTTATTTAGCCTATCTGTGTGCTGGCCACCTGTACAAAGCTCCAAAGCTGTGGAGAAAGTTTAAAAAAGGGTTTTCGGGAGTCTCTATGAAAGTTTAGAGCGGAAGAGAGGCAGGGGCTTGAGCCGGGTTAGTTTTTTTATATTGCTCTTTTGGACGAGAATCAGTTTTTTGCGCCAATTTTTAGTTTTTTTATCACATTACAAGACTGTGTATGGGCTTCGTTTACTGAATTTACTCAAATATTTACAGCCAGCGGTGCAAGGCATAACTCAGTTTGCAACTTTAGGAATGAATGAATGGTAAACAAATTTTGCCCCACTTGTCAGTATCTTTTGTACGCAATTTTGCTCTCTCGCTTGCCGCCAGCACCCCCCCTCCCTGGAAACAGGTGAAGCTGCTGTAGAACTTGTTGGGACTGTTTAAAATTGAAGGGGGGCATTGTGGAGCCCCATGAGGAGGTTTTTATAGAAAATTTAAATGGACCGTTGTTACTTGCCAGTTTTTGTTAGCAAGAAAATTACTCTAGTATAGTCATTAGTCTGCCAGGGGGCTCATTCACGTACATATCTTATGACAATCTTAGTCGTAAGATTGTCTTAAGAGAATCTTTGGCAAATCTTATCTTTTTTATTGGAAACTCCGCACGGCGCGCGAACCGAATGATGACGTCACGGCGGTCGGCGATTAGATTTTATTTGTTTTAAATTTCAGTTAGGATAAGATTTCGGAAAATCTTAAGAAATGTACGTAAATGAGGCCCCAGGTCTGATTGACGTCTGATTCTTGAGTCAGCGCGAGAGTTGATGACAAGGCGGGTGTGAACTCTAAGGCCTAGTTGATCGATAGAGAGTTATTTGAACCATAGTTTAACGATCCAGGATTATTTGAATAACTCCCCAATATTGGTGTGTCATTCAAACAATCCTGGATCTAATTTTCAAGATCTTATTGGATCGTGACATCATTTTTGTTCTATGATTATTTAAACCAAATAACTCTCTGTTGAACAACTGGGCCTAAGTGCTCCATAGAAAGAACAACTACACGCCATCACAACAGCATACAGTACACAAGTTGTTTGATTTATCATGCGTCTACCGTAAAACATGAAATTTTCGCATGCGTGTCATTTTGGCAATTTCGCAGAAAGGCAAATCTGGTGAAAATGACATGTGCTGAAATAAAGCTGCAGAAGCTATTTACAATGGGCTGTGCTCAGAAACGCTAAAATTAGCTGCAGCGAAATTTCTTGGAGCCAGAACTCCATGCCGAAACTAACATGCAGCTCAAATATCATGTTTTACTAAATGCTAAATGTCCCAGCAACCAATGTTCCTAGTATCCTTTTACAGGATCAGGGGTGGATCCAGGATTCGTTAGTGGGGGGGGGGATGAATATCTCAAGCTTTGTTCATGTACATGTTTACTACATTTTCCCTCGGATATGAACTCACAAGCGCGGGGGGGGGGGGGACTGATAGAAGTCGATGGATCCAACTCTTATCCGGAATCGTGTTTTCAGACCATTCTTCTCTTACATTTGACGACGTCTTATCTTGAAATTAGCACACTATTTACACCGCTAATTGTTACATGTAAATAACTAAATGTTTTATCAGCTTTTATTTTTACCAAAAAATAATAAAATTTATGCTTCCGGGGGGGATACATCCCCCCCCATTCCCCCCCCCTGGATCCATCCGTGTACAGGAAAAAGCCATGAATTAAATTGATGAACTAAGTGGCACTTTGATAATTGAAAGTAGAACCCTAGCGCTTAAGTCTACTACACTAATCTAGCTCGCCGCTCATAAAGGGGAGTATTCTTGAGCGCTTTACGATCATCGGACTGTACTGTGCCTGGCTGTTTTTGGAGGCTTGTTGATGTTCGTATCTCCCTCCCTTCGTTATATTGTGCCACGATGCACGTGAATCTCGTCCCCATGTGTCTGATCCGTGATCTACGACTTGAATATTGTTACTGGTGCGTGGTGCGTACATTGAAACGTGTCGTTGAAACAAGGTGCGCCTTGAATTAGTGTTTTACCCAGTTTCCCAATGGAGAGTTGATCCTGGATCAATATCGCAGTAATCAATGTTCCCTCTAAGCCTTAAAATCTCTGGCCGGGTTTTTCCATCGAGTGTTGAAATTGACACCCAATAAACACACTGAAAGCTTAATCTATGATTTATTTAGCTCCCATATGATTGGTTTTCTCTGGATATTAATCTGAGATTTGGATTTTAGCACTAGATAGGAAAACCCGGTATGTGAGCGGGCCAAAAAAGGTAGCGTGCTCACTTTTCTTAGTCTTGAGTGACTTTACTTTTCTTAGTCTTGAGCGACTTTGTTCTGCACTTTCTGAATGTTTTTTTCGCATGCTTTTATTCATGTAACATTTATCTGAAAAGAATTAATTCTTTAATACTAACTTAAGTTTTACTATATTTCTGTTGCAAAACGTCATGAACATGAAAAAAATTGAAAATAATGAATGGTTGTCGAAATCACCACTTGCTTCATCTTTTGTATGCTACAATTTATTAGTTAATGGATCAAATTTGAGTGCGGCATTCACTTTTTTGTGCGGTTTTTTGATTCTCTGGAATCTGCGTGCGGCCGCGCACGCGCAGCTTAGGGGGAACGTTGACAGTAATCATTATCTCAGTAATCAGTCACCTCGCGTGGAATAAAGATAAGATGAATGTTTCGCAGTTCTGGTTGGTCAGATCAAGTAATGATCTCGGACCAAATTTAAATTCTCCATCGAGCAACTGGGTATTTGTGATTCTGTACAGTGTGTTAAAAGCTTCTTGTTCTTGTTCTTGATCGTTATTGGTCGAGTGAGTTTTGAGTCATTATTGTGAATTGTGACAGTACGTGGCATGTCAGTTACGTGTCTGAACTATTACGTGATAATTACCGCGGTTACATTTAGCAAGCGTAGTACGCCAAAAATCATGGTTAGATGCAAATTGTATGCCGAGTCAGAAACAGGTAGGTGTAGCATTACGTATGCAAATCAACTATGATAGCGTAGGCTACGCAATTTTTGAGCTGTTGCTTTACGCTTTGTTTAGACGGAGCACTCGTAATGCTACACTTTTTTATCATAGCTGAACTAACTCTGATTATTACAGAACTAGTAAGAGAAGCCCGTGACAAAGATCAAGGGTTCTTGACTCTTGTCGACATCTAGGGAGTAGCGAGACATGTAGGTCTACTTCGTTGCCAATTATGCGGTGCGTTAGTACGTGTCAAGAACGAATTTAGCCTAATTAGAACAAAAACAGAAACAGCCTAGTTTGTGGATTGTCATAGGTTACACGGTGTTCTGATTCATCTGATGTCAGAGCAATGTTTCTATATTATCTACGTTATCGGCGTAATTCGTGTCTCTTGTAGGTTAACTACACGGTGTTCATTCATCTGATGTCAGGGCAATGTTTCTAGAAACTGGTGCAATTTGATTTTCTCCTGTGACATACAGACCCGTTGCGTGAGGGGGGACAGGGGGGCAGTGTCCCCCCTGGTGGGGGACACTGCCTCCCCAGCTCTCCGAAAATATAACATTAGCCAATGCTGTTTGCTCCTGCTGCTCTTTAGAAATTGAGCCCTTACTTGGCCTTGAGCTGTGATACAGGGGCCTAAAAACTCAAAAAGAAAAATTACTGTTAAGAATGGCTTCTAAAGTTTCTGGCAGCATCCCCCCCCCCCCCCGTTTTGTCTTCACGAGAAGAGCTGCCGCATCGGGCGAGAAGATACCTGCCCCGCTACTAAAATTTCTGCCCCCCCGCTGAGAATGGTCACGCCATTTGAACCAGTAGCGTGATCGTGAGAATGGTCACGCTACGGGGCTGGTGACATAGATTTAACGGTGAGTTGAAGGTGGATTCTGTCATAATGAGTCTTCTTGTTGCATCTCGATTGATAAGTGTAGCTCTCAGTGTCGCAGTCAAGCATTGGTTACAAGATTATACCAGCATTTGAATGGTTGCTTCAAATAGTCGTTGTTGTTGTTGATGGTTATCTTATGTCGTGTTGTTCAGCATGGATAGGCTTGCATAAAATGAGCAAATGATTGCGCAGTACAATGGATATTTATAGGCATCGACATTGTGAAGTCGAAATGCACTGAATATTAACAAAATTTCACAAATTTATTATTTGAGACTTCTTCCGACTATATAGCAGTCGTTCCTGCGTGTATTTATAACATCTTGTACCTTGCTTACATAACACCTTCATTTTCTGCGATTTGAGTACTTCAAGAACAATACCAATTAGTGGTTCTATTTAATTGAATTTATTTTCGATATCTTCTATTATTATTGTTAGCGCCGAAAACTGCCATAGTGAGGGAAGGCTTTTGTTGTTGAAGTTCATCGTTCAAACGCCAGTGTTTGTGCCTGTTATAAATTTGGCATAGTTGAGGTACATGGGAATGAATGCTTCAATATTTCAAAGGACAATAGTGTCAGAGATAACTTTGATTCAGTGATTATCGTCGCAGCTTTCATTCAAAGATATTGTGAAGCTTTCCTTTTTTGAAATGATCTGATACCTAAGCGCATGCTTAGTGGTCAATACCATAATATATGATAATTGTAAATGGTGTTCTATTAGATTTGAGATATGAACTGAAAGCAAAGGTGATTAGTTAATAATGTTTTATTTTGTTGTTTTTTGAAACATAGTCTAAAATATATAGTCCGGTAGTCTAAAATACAACAGTCGATTATAATCATTGAGATAATGAATCCGAATTTAATTTGACTTTCTAGTTATTAATGTAGATTTCGTGAAACTTGAATGGAATATTTTTGAAGCAGGCTTATTGTACAAACTTTTGTGCAGAATTAAAAGTATTTTTAAATCAATAATCTTATGCAGTGTTCGGGTTTAGTTTTAGATATGTTTAGAATAGCCTAATTTCCAAGGACCAGAATAGGTGTTCATTTTTTAATAATGGTGTTATTACTTACTGACTGCTATTACGTAATGTGTCATTTCTTACTATAATTTGTTACTACAATTTTTATAAATAACTAATGTGCCTACATGCCTAGGTGCAGGCTGTTTTTTCTGTACAAATTACTTTATTACTTTTGAAATCATTATTAGTCCTAGATTTTAGAGGCAGAAATAAAATTGTAGATATTGCAAATACCTCCAACCTGTTCATAAGCCCAATTTAAAATAACGCTAACTTACTAACCCTAAAGTTATTCTAATCTCAGACAAATTGAGATGCGAAAACAATAAATATGCATTCAAATGGCGGTGGGTGTGGCTGAAAATATAAATAATAGCTTGTTTCTGTTCTTGGTTTGTTTTGTTTTGAAATGTTTTCTTGTAACAACAAAATAATTATTTGTTTTTTTACGATTTACAGCGAATTAGGACAAAAAAGCTAGAAACGGTGACATAATTTACTCGGGCTGTTTCAAATTTATTTACAAGGAAGTTTAGCACGATCCCAATAAATAGCTTACGGTACTAGTGGTCTAAGATAGAGATTGTTTAAGATTAGGTATAAGTAACTAGGGGTTTGGGACGTTGGCCAAGTTAGATTCACATTCATATTCGCATTCGGAATAACAGTCGAACAGAATAGCAATCCGTCAGTCCAGCTAATATTGATAGATTCAATCACATTCACATTTGGCATAACATTCCATTCCGTCAGTCCAGCAAATACCAAATATGAATGTCAAAACAGACAACAGCAAAAAAAATACTAAAGTGAGTATAAACAATTCGCATAAACATAGCATTTAGATGTATTTTAATTGCAACTTTAAAGTTTTATTTTAAATATTAAAAAATAGAATCAAAGTATTGTCAACAAAACAAATTCTACAATTTACCACTTTTTCTTCTTAATGAATACATAATTTTATAGCATTAATAGGTCTTCTTTATACTGCATATGCAACAATAAAATGATCACAAGCGGTCAGGACCCCCAAAAATGTATAGTTATCCCCACTTTCTGCAAACAAAATTAAAGAAACCCGTTCCGGAATAGACTCTTCAAAATTCGAATGTTTGAGTGCCCAGAAGCAGGACCGTTGGTGACGTCATTGCCATTACAAAAACAGGGCTTTGTTCGGCTTGCTGCTGTCTACCCGTGGGCCAAAAATTATAGTCCTAGCCCCTCGGGTCTCCTTCACAGAGGTCCCTGAGTGGGGCCTCCATGAGACCTCCTATGGAGGACCATGTTTTTGTCATGACAATGACGTCACCAACGGTCCTGCTTCCGGCTCTCAAACATTCGAATTTTGAAGATTCCATTCCTGAATGGCAAAGTGACAGTCAGGCGTAAAAGTTACCCTCTCTCCGGGGGCCCCCCTGAAAGAGGCCCGAGGGGCTAGGACTTTAATTATAATGCTAGCTAGATACATCTAGCTAGCTAGCTAGCTATCTAGCTAGCTAGGTAGGTAGCTAGCTAGCTAGATATATGTAGCTAGCTAGCTAGCTAGATATATGTAGCTAGCTAGCTAGCGATCTAGCTAGCGATCTAGCTAGCGATCTAGCTAGCGATCTAGCTAGCGATCTAGCTAGCGATCTAGC
>JAQIWG010005338.1:0-14657 GCA_034695025.1 Chamaedrilus cognettii | reverse complement strand
CGCCTGCAGATAGTCTTCAGCGTATTCAACTTCCACTGCTTCTGAGGATAGGCTGCTCTAATTGCCTTCGCCCCCAAACCTTGCGCTCGCAGTGTTTGAATTCTCATTTTGTCCCCAATAGAAAGCCTGGCCATTTTGAATTCGTCTCGCTGAGCGATTTGCAAAGCTGTCCGCTAGACAAATCTGAATTTAGGACAGGGCGACAGGCTGCAGTCGTGGATACAGCCTGCAGGCTAAGAATTTCTAGGCAGATGACGTCACGCACAGGCCTATGCCTGTGTAACACATTGACAGGGTGCAACGAACAAAATAATCCCAGCAGCAAAAATGTTTAAATGTTAGAACAATTAAGCGCAAAAAATATTTTAGTTTAAATTATTATACTGGTAGATTTCATTTTTCGATATCTTTACAAGAACTTTCATAACTTTTGAACGCACTAATGTTTTCGTTTGAAATTTGAGGACGCGGTGTCATATTATCTCAGCTACAATCCCTGAAAATTTCAAGTAAAAATATTTACTTTTGGCCGAGTTATCGCAAATCTGCTAGGGGTTTGTTTTTTTGCGCACCCTGTATATAAAGATATAGTGATAAAATCTAACAGGCTGCTATTTTTGTCTAGTAGAAACCTGCCACATTACACAACACAGCAAAACGAAAACTGAGCAAGCATCGATGTTAGCACTTTGTCGACCACTCGTATCAGTCGTTACTGCGCCCAACTGACCACTGCACCTTAGTGGTCACTGCATCCTACTGACCCCTGCGCCCTAGTGGTCGCTCTCTAGCACCCCATTGACCTCGTCATTGTGCAGGTGCCACATGAGGCGTGCAAGTAGGGCGTGGCTGGGCGGGGTGAGGTCAGCAAGGGCATGCTGCAGGTCACGCCTCAGCGCACTGAAGTAGAGCTCTGTCGATGATAGCTCTAGCAGACCTGGGTCCCCAGCCGACAGCAACTCGATCTGACGACCATTGACGCGGCCCGCAGCTGGTTCAGTCACAGGACTATTGATATGGTCCCTAGTTGTCACAGTCACAGGATCATTAATATGATCCTTAAGTGGCTCACTCAGAGGAGAACCATTGATGTGGTCTCTAGGTGTCTCAGGCTCAGGCCCACTGAGAAGGTTCTGAGCCAGGCCGTACTCAGCAGCAGCAGTCACAATGCGTGCCTGCAGCACAGCGCTTCTCTTCAACCCAATGTTGCTGAGGGACCCTGAGGTCACCACAGCTTCACCCCCCCTTGTGCTTCCTGCACCCACTGCACCCCCCGCCTGGGCTGAGCATGCCCCCCCAGCAGCTCCCTGCAAAAGGGGGGCCCTCAACGCTGCCTCGATTGTGTCAGTGAAGGAGGCGCCGCTGCCGCTGAGCGCGAGGTCAGCAATGACGATACTCGGCTGACTGCGCAGCACGCGCAGCACAGCAACCACATCTGCTGCACACACGCGCGCCCCGAGCATGCGTGCAGTGTAGACCACCGAGTGGGGACACGCGCCTAGCAACCAGCCCCCTGTGCACAGCAACCAGCCCCCTCCACATATCAATGAACTCCCTCACATTCCAACAAACCCCTGTACATAACAACCAACCCAATGCGCATAGCAACCAATCCTACGAGCATAGCAATTACATTTATTAAGTATACAATATGTTGCCATATGATCCAACAGTGTAGAAATGTCTGTGATAAACACAGAGAGAGAAAAGCTTGTTGACAAGTCTGTACCGGACTTGGGGTGGAAGAGTGTGGAGTGGGCGCGGTGGTAGCGGCGGCTAGGGATGCGCGCCTGGCGCACACGCTCCACCATGACGGCCTTTGAGCCTGCCAGCGACAGGCCTAGATCGGCACAGAATCGAGCAACGAGCGCCTTCTGCAGACCAATCAACACAAGAGGACGGCTAAAGCCACACAGCGGTCATTATGACCCAGATAACCGCACCCATCACTGCCCACCAGCTTCACAATCAGCTACGCACACTTTGTATTTCAACTAGTGAACATTCAAATTGAATCTCAAATGTTAACAAAAGTGAGGGTTAACAAGAAAGAGGAGTGCTGAGTACAGTAACAGAGAGAACTGAGACTGTGCGTGTGTGTGTAGGTGTGTGTGTGTGTGTGATAGTGAGGAGCTGAGACAGGCATCAATACCTTCTCAAGGAGAAGCTGAGCCAAAGTCTCATCGCCCACTCTTTCATCCTCTTCCCCCCTCAGCCCCGCTTCTTCTTCCCCACTCCTCACACTTACATCCTCCCCCTCCCTCCCCCCCACAAGATGGGGGGCACGTGACTGGACTCCCACCCACATTGCCAAGTTCCTCTCCCACCCCCTCGCCCCCCACCCCTCTCGCTGCGCAGGGGGGGCACCTGTGAAAAGACTTTGTGTCACGACAGTCGTCTCCATCTCCTCCCACACATAGTCAATGCCCGCACTCGACTCTTGACTCGACGCACTGCTGGCGAGTGTCCATCCTGGCCACCACCAATCACAGACTGTCAGCTAGTGTCCACCCCGACCACAAAATCAGACTTATACACACTAGTTATCAGTTATCACCGCTAGAGCTTGTTACACTTCTATCAACAGGAAAGTTTCACTTAAATGTAACTTTTGCACCATCAAAGAAGGGTCATATGAAGTAATATCAAGGGCAGTGATGAATAAGGACACGAGACCTGCATTGGAGCAGGTTGTGGTGAAGCTGTCCAGGACAAGGACAGGGGGCGAGGGTCCGCAGCGCAGACAGCTGTAGGCGTACGAGTGATCCGTCAAACACTCAAACAGCACGTATGCCTCCCCCACCCACCCCCACCACTCCCCCTCACTGCTCCTGCCCCCACACTCCTCCCCCAGTACAGCGCGCAGCATGCGCACCGACTGACTCACTGACACTCCTCTCTACGCATACACACACACACACACACAGTCACACACGCACAGACATACAAGCAGACGGGCTTGTCTGTATGCTGCCTGGTATACAGCTGTGTATACCACCTGTGGGGATGGTATACATAGCTGGACTAGGACTAGATGTGAGCTGCAGTGCAGTTATCCACTGTTGCACACGTTATCTGCTACCTGCCGTATGGCCCTGATACCTGCAACATTGCTCTGATACAGTGTCCCTGATACCTGCAGTGCGGCCCTGAAGAGTCGACAGACATCAAGGCCAAGCAAGAGACGGTCGTTGTAGTTGTGAAGACCCTCACTCCACTCCTGGTAGCGATACGCCACACCGCACCCCAGACACGACTTATTGTACACAGCCACGTCTAGAGCAAACACACAGCCACATCTACAGCAAGCACAACGATCATCCACAGTAAGCACATCGACATTATTCAGGGCAAGGGTAGCCTTTCAATAACTTGTTCAGGCACTAAATATAACTCAAAAGATCCTTACTGCGTGTGACGACTCAAAAGATCCCTACTGTGAACGATGACTCAAGACTCAGACAAGGAGTTCCTACTGTGAATGATGTGAGTGGTGAGGACGATGACTGCACGCTCAGTCATCAGCTGAGGGTCACTAAGTCGGTCGCCCCCACACAGCGCACACATCCCCTCACTCGGACTCACGACCACCCCCCTCATTTCATCCCCCCCGCCCAGCCCCCCGACCTGGGAGAGGAAGCGCTGGGCCAGGGTTACAGTGCTGGTGATGGGGGGATAACGCTTGGCTGTGCGCAGATAAGCAGCCTGTCTAACCAGCCGCTCCTCCGCCCCAACCCGCACCCCACCGGGAACCCCTGACCCCCTCAGCTCTGGATGGGGGACCAGGAGGAGCTCCATAGCATACTCAAACTGATCCTCCTCCACTGGGCCCTTTTCCCCCCACCCGCCCCACCCACTGACCGGGTCGGCAGTGTCAGAGCGGAGCCAATCAGGTCGCTCCTGCTGCAGAAACCACAGCGCAAGTACTTTGTGCGTGCAGACACCGCTGCCTAAAGGCTCACAGGCACGGCAGTGCAGAGCGCAGTCACGCGCACACGTCACAATCGTGCGCTTAATGGCACACGCCGCGCGCACGTCCCTCGCATGCACCGACACGCGCAGCACGTCTGAGTCGTGCGCCGATCTTGCCTGCTGCTGCTGCGCAGCATGGTGCTGCTGCAACACAGAGGGGGGAGGGGGGAGGCAGATGATGGCGGGGGTGCCGAGGGCTCTCGCCTCCTCCCAGACCGCCCTTGCCTCACCCGCCTGGCACGCAGTCACAATCTGCGCGGCCTGCAGGGCGTGCAGGGCGGGGGGGACGAGGGGGCACGGCACCCCCCGCACAGCGTACTGCGTGGAGCGCGCATGCACGCACTCAAAGGCGAGATTGTGCGCGCGCACGGCACCCTGCAGCGCCTGCACACAGGGCACGTGCTCACAGTGCACGCCAGCCTTGACACCCCCCGTCACCTTGCGCACATGCACTACCCCCCCTGCGCCAGGCCCCCGCAGGCTGAGGGCGCAGGAGAAGAGCCCTCTGGAGGGGTCAAGGGAGAGGCAGGGGTGGTGGCGAGTGAGGCTGATGTCGCGCTGAGCGCCCAGCGTGTGCTGCAGCATGTGGGACTTGAGCCAGTGCGCACTGATGCGCCGTGCACACACAGTGCATGTGGCACTGGGCTGCACGCACGCGCGGCGCATGGGCGCCATACGGGGCACAGCAGGGTCCCACAGACCCTCCAGCGGGTCTGGGCTCTCAGGGCCCCCCTCACCCCACTCCTCTCCCTCAACCACGGCCTCCATGTCCTGCTCAATATCCTGCTCTATGTCCTGCTCAATGTCCTGTTGTATGTCCTCCTCTACATCCTGCTCGATGCCCCCCTGCACTTCATCCTCTGTGCCATTAGGCCCTGACTCACACGGATGACGTGTGTGGTCGTCTATCCCCGCCCCCCTACCTACCACCCCTCCTACCCCTTCCCTGCCAGCACGACAGAGTGTAGATGATTCAAACTGGACTTCACCCTCCTCCCCTTCTGCGGAGCTTTGAGCCTCCTCCCCTTCTGAGGGGCTCTCACTCCCCTTCCCTTCAGTGAGGTCCGGGCCACTTTCCTCTTCATGCCTGGATTAAGCAGAAAATTTCAAACACAATGTAGTCATCATCTTCAGTGTAGAATGCATGCAATAGGCTCCAAGATCATAGGCCAGTAAACATGAACCTCACAGGTTACAGTGGTCCACTGTTAGATCCTCATTGCAACCTTGTACGGAATGCACTAGCCCTATATTAAGCAGACATTATCTACGCCACGCAGTCCACTGGTCCTCTATGTACACAAGTAAGGAGCTCCAATACTTGCTTACCTGCGACCTGTGCTGAGTTGTGCAGCCCTAGGCTTGCATCCAGCTGCGGCGTGACCCGTATATTGGGAGGAGGGGCGTGTGGGCCGGGAGGAGGGGGCGCGGTGAGCAGAGGCAGGGGGGGGCTGGCAGGCACGACTCATGTGTGCGAGGAGTCGGCTCTTGCGCGCCACAACCAGGGAACACAGGGGGCAGTGCAAGTGGCCCTCCTCCCCACCCTCCCCTCCCTCACCCCCTTGGTCCTCATGCATGAGATGACACTTCACTGCCCACAGACCTGCCACACATACAAGCAGCCATACAAGAAGACGCACACAAGCACAGACCAGCACGCATTGACCCATACACATATACATGCATTATTACCTGCATTATGACCCTATTTTTATCTTTAGGGCCACTCAGGCCTACTATACCGTTGGGGCCACTCAGGCCTACGTACCGTTGGGGCCCTGCACGCGTGTTCTCCAGTGGGCGCGGTAGTGAGTGCTAAGCTTGGCTGCAGTGGTCGGCTTGAAGCGGCGCGGGGGGCAGAGCTGGCAGTGGAAGGACTGCGCCCTGCCGTCACAACACGTAACACAGCGCCGCGCCGTGGCAAGCAGCACCTCGAGCGAGGGGTACACCCCCTCCATGGGCCCCACTCGTACGCACCAGCAGTTCTCTAGATGCCAAATCCACCCAAATTGAATGAGTACAGCGTGTATTGAGCAATCCGGAAAATTTAAAGTTTCGCAACATGCAGATTTTGTAGCTATTGGCAAAATGGAGACCCTTCGTAACAAAATGTCAATACTCGGTCACGCATAAGTGTGACCAGAATGAAAGCAGCGTGCGGCACAATTTTGAGCGCAGGCTGCGCAACAGAAATGCCACCGTGATACTGAGAGCCCGTGGTTTACGACTTCAAGACTACTAGCAGCAGTCGTTAAACCTACTTTGGGAAACACGCGTTATCACATTAGCAGCTTATATTTGGTGAATTTAGGCCAAGCTAAAGTAATAATATTTAGATTCATCTGTAACGTGGTATTACTACTTTGGGTAACTCCTCAAAATATAAGGATTGTTCCGCAGACATCTTGACAAAATTCTGGCCACAAAGCAGGCTGTTTTCTGGAGCAACTTTGGCGTGATCAAATTTTAAATCAAAATAAATCTCTTTGCTCTTAAATGTTCTGTATCTTGCATTTTCCCGCTAGCACTGGCAGTTGCCTTTCTTCTTTCATTCTTTGCGCTCTCACCATTACACTTTGATAATTGATTCCCCTCTGCTTATTATAGAAAATATCGGTCAGGTCAGAGAATCTTCGCAATACCTCGCTCTTTTTATTTACAAATCGACAAGTGAAAGTCTTCTGAAAACCTACTTGGCTACTATCGTGAGAATTAAAATAATTGTGTTTACATTGCAGTGACCCCGCAGAGTCGAAGTTTCCTTGTAACGGCTTTTAAAAACTTTCATCAATATTTTTAATATTTATAAAACCTCGCATTTTCGTTGAGAAACTTGAAGTCAAGAGCTCAGACGGCAGCCTACAAGCCCCACATGCAACATGTTAAGCAAAATATAGAAAGTTATAATTATGAATATATCGAAGTTTAATGAGCGCTTTTCTCGTGTGATTTGTTCTTTTCAAGAAATCGCTATTATATTTTAAATTTTCTAATTAAGATTTTGTGAAAAATATAAATAAAAATAGGCTCAAAGTATATCGCCTACATATAATTTACCTCGTCCCTGGGCCTTATCTTTCTGAAGCTGAGCCGTGTTGAGCAGCCATGCAGGATAACAGCGAAACGGCTGTAACTCCAGCAGGGAATGGGTCGGTGGTGGCGTGTTGCCACCTCTGCAAGAAGGAGTTCGGTACGCGGGGGGGTCTGATCAAACACCTGCGGTCGAAGCACGGGCTCGACACGTCGAGCATGCGGCTGGACGCGCGCTCGCTGTGCGACTGCTACCACGAGGGGTGTAGGGCGCAGGGGCTGCGCTTCAGGAGCATCGCCGAGTATCGGCGGCACCTCGAGCGGCAACACGGCGTGGCGGGCATCACCGTCCCCACCCAGCTCGTCTTTGACAGCGCTGCTCGTTAGTATCCCTCCACCTCCCAAGACAGCGGCCTACTCTGATCTTTTAATCTTTTGTAGCAATCTGTGTTGTTATTCTTTTAATCATAATTTTCTTTAAATGGCAGTTTATTTTTTGTATTTTGTTTGATGATTAGCATTAAATGTTGATGTTCGTCGGAAGGGGTCCTGACATTGTGGGAAAATGATCAACAGATTTATGATCCTCGTCATTTGTACGTGAAATTACAGCGAGGTTTTTTGTTGCAAAATCGAAAATAATTTTCTAGAAAATAATTTCAACTTCAAATTCTCTACAGCACTTCACCCTAATGGATGATTATTTGCAGGGCTGACGAAATAAAGCACCTTTGTCAAGGGTGCACGAAGTGACTCGAAATCTTTTGCCGCGTCCGGGTTCGAACCGACTCTCTGCCACTCGCAATCCGAAGTCCATGACTTAGACAACTCGGCCACAACGCTTCGCCAAATCGATGGTTTGGTACTAAAAGTGCATAAAAGCACATTATCAGTTTGGATCTGTAATAGCACAAAGTTATATTACGATGTACTCTATTGTACTGCCAAATTACAGAGCTTAATATATTAAGATAACAGAGAAAAATAGACTTTTGCTTGTTTATTTTGGCTGTTTGCAATGTTCTCTAAAACTAAAGATGCATAAACCGCACTTATACAAACGGTTCTACTGCTAGAAGTGCATAAACCAACATGCAGGTATACAATTCGTTTCAGCGCTAAAGGTGCATAAACAATGTTAGACTAACAATACATGAGCCAGTATACATGTAGGCCTGCTGCAATTGTCGTTCTATTACATACATGACTGCGGCATTGCTGCGGGGTGTTCACACGTGATGCTGATTCTGACTTGAAGCTCACACACTGCGAGAACTTCAAGAACTGCCGCGAGCGCAGCCACGCTGCGGAGCAGGCCTGTGCGTCTGGTCTTACAATGCAGAAGTTGAATTGTTCAATAGTTTGACGCTTGAAAAATAATGTATGCGTTAATAAGTGTTGCACCCATTCTTCTGTCGTGCAAGTGTTGCACTCATTCTTCTGTCATTCAAGTGTTGCGCCCATGTGCAGACCTGCAAGTTCTGCGCCCATGTGCACTGTGCAGTCATGCAAGTGTTGCGCAAATGTGCAGAGCTGCAAGCGTGGAAGGCGGAGCTGGAGCTGCGCGATGTCTCGAGGTTCGTGCTGTCGCGCAGTGCCAAGCGCGTGCGTGCGTGCACCACGTGGCAGTACGAGTGCAACCGGTCGGGTGCATACAAGGCACAGGGCCACGGCAAGCGGCGCATCAAGAGCCAGGGCTCCTGCAAGAGCGGCTTTCGCTGCCCGGCGACCCTTGTGATCGTGCACCGCGACAACCGCTACCACGTCACCTACCACCCCACGCACTACGGGCACGAGAAGCTGCTCAGTCACATCGGGCTCTCCACCGCCGACAGGGAGCGCATCGCTGGTAGGCGGGACAGGAGAAAAGAAATGAACGTTTTGTGTGATTGTAGACAGACTTGTCTGCAACCAAACATGTCGCAAGTGAAGCATCAGCGAAGCATAAGTGAAAGAGGTGAAGCAGAAGTCTGATAGGTGAAGCAGAAGTCTGATAGGTGAAGTATAAGTGAAGTAAAAGTCAAACATTAATTAGTGAAGTTTAAGTCAACATAGATTCAAGAAATTTGTCTCCAACCCAGTGGGTTGATGTACTCGTGCTACATACTGGCGCTGCATATGCACACACAGGTCAGCTGGCGCAGGGTGTGGCGACCCTTTCTAGCGCTATGTAGACTCGCGCTGTGTATTGGCGCTATATAGTTGTGCTATATGTGCACATACAGGTCAGCTGGCGCAGGGCGTGCCTGCGGACCAGATCCTACACTCCGTGCGCACAGCCACTCACTCGGAGTTCAACCGCGCGCACCTCATCACGCGCCGCGACCTCAACAACATACGCAAGGCTTATGGCATCAAGGCTCCCCTTACTGGGGGGGCAGGCAACGAGGGAGGGGGCACAGGGGGCGAGGAGGGGGTGCAGAGTGTCGCTGATGAGGCTCTGCCAACTGCAGTAGAGGGCGGTGAGAGGGCTAAGGGGGGCGTGGATGGCTGGGTGGGGGCCATGCAGGGGCTGGGCGAGGATGAGAACCCGGTGGTGCTGTACAAGCGAGCGGGCGAGGCGCTGGAGGGGGTAGAGGGCGTGGGTGTGGAGGGCATGGGGGGCGTGGGGCGAGGGGAGGAGGTGCTCGTCCTCCTTAGTCCCCTCCAACGCGTCATGCTCGCCCGGTTCGGCCGCACTCGACTGGTCGTCGACACGGCGCCTGCTGGGGGGGGTCAGGCCCCCAGTGGAGGGGATCTGGTCCCCAGGGGGTTGGAGCTGACCGCCCTACTGGTGGTGGATGACTATGAGGAGGGGTTCCCTGTCGCCTTCCTCTGCTCCAGTGCCCCCCTCAGCACGGCTCATCTCACGCTGCTCTTCTGCTGTGTGCGGCGTGCCCTTGGGGGGGCCCTGCACCCCCACTGCCTCGTCACCGACGATCCCGCTATCGTGCAGGGCGCGTGGGAGGCCTCCATGGGCGCCCCCGCCCCACCCAAGCACCAGCTCTACACCCAGCACGTGGACCGTGCTTGGAGGGGGGCTGAGGGAGGCGGCGGGGGGGAGGAGTGTCGCCAGGCGGTCGACCGGTCCCTGCGGGGGTGTCAGGGGGAACTGAGGGACTTAAGGCAGATGCTGCAGCGGGGGGGGGCTGGGCTGGGGGGGGGCCTGGACGCCCTGCTGGCGCTGGTGCTCGACAAGCAGCTGCAGCGTCTCAGCAAGCTGCACCACGGCCGACTGAGCTCTCGCTTGGGTGCGCTGCTTCAGACACACGCTGAGGGCGCCGCACTCGCCCCCTCTTGCATCCCTCTGGGTGGGGGAGGCGCGCTGGGCGAGGGGGACGTGCTGGGCGGGGGGGGCGCAAGTCGCTGGGAGGTGTCGTCGAGCAGTGATCCCGGCCGTGTGCACGTGGTGCAGCGCTCAGAAGCGCACGCCTGCTCGCCCGTGTGTCATGTCGTGTGTAGGCAGTGCGGCGCGTGTGTCACAGCGCTTTCGTGTACGTGTGACGAGTCGCACGTGCATGGCAGGCTGTGCAAGCACGCGCACGCTGTGAGCGTGAGCGAGCTGAGGGCGGGGGCGTGCACCCCCCTGCCCCAGGACGACGCTCTGTCGGGCGAGGCGAGCGACGAGACGCAGCTGTATATGCACGCGCTGCGTGCGCAGGCACGCACGCGCAGACACAACAGCGTGCACGCATTGACGCAGGAAATAGCCGCGCTGTCGTGTGCTGACCAGGACACAGACCCCACTGTGCTCGCAGGGGTGCTGACCTACCTGAGGGCCGCCAGGGGCCTGCTGACCCTGAGGGAGGAGGAGGAGCATAGCACCACCCTGCTGCACAGCGGCAAGAGGGAGCTCTCCCTGCTCTCTCGCCCTGCAGGGGGGGGCAGGGTGCCCTTCACAGGGGGGACGGCAGTGGGGGGCAGACAGCGACAGTCTGAGTCAAGGCGGGGCAAGGCCATGCAGTCTGAGGGAGGGCGTGGCCAGCAGCTTGTGGGCGTGGCTGCCTCTGCAGCTACTGCTGCTGCTGCTGCTGCACCACTGCAGCAGCTGCTGATCCTCACACTGCCGCCTGACCACCAGCTCAGCGCCCCTGCACTGCCAGGTGTGGATGAGGGGCTGGGAGGAGAGTATCTGGGAGGAGAGGGTACCCTCTCTGAGGTAGACATGGACCAAGCATCGCTCAGTCTCAGACGACAGTTTGAGGGGCAGGTCGCGGGTCTGGAACCCCCGCAGCTCTGCCTATCAGAGCACGGCTTCACGCTGCACACCGACTCGACCTTGCGCGTCGTCCAGTTGCACAACACGGGCGCGGGTCATTGGCTGGCGTCGACGCGTGCCCCAGGGGTCTCGACAGTCGTCATCTACGACCCCCTGCTGCGCGCCGATACTGAGCCCGAGCTGGGCTACATGCTGCAGCAGCAGCTCGTCCAGCTCTACCGACACACCGACAGGGAGCTGAGAGTCGCCCTGCCCCCCCTCCCCCTGCCCCCCTTCGCCCCCCACGACTGCGCCATTCTCGCTCTCGCCTTGGCGACGGACCTGTGTTGTGGGCTGGAGCCCGCACAGAGGCTCTATGACCCCCCCGCGCTGCATGCTCACCTGCGTGCCTGTATCCAGCAGGAACACTTCACGCCCTGTGCAGCCCTCACCCTGCCTTCTAGCCCTGCCCTCATCCCACCTTCTAGCCCTGCCCTTGTCCAACCTTCTAGTCCCGCCCTCATCCCGCCCGTGACTGGGCCGGGGGATGTGAGCGGGGAGAGCGTGTTCTATGGGAGTATCCCGCTGTACTGCTACTGCCGCGGCCTGGGTGACGACAACATGGTTGAGTGTGGGGGGTGTCTCGAGTCCTTTCACTGCGCCTGTGTTGAGTACACGGGGGGCGACTTCCGCTGCGCCTCTTGCCTCACAGCCCCGCCCTAGTGCCCCCACCCCCTCTGGCCTCACAGCGTGTTAGTCTCCACTCCCTGGATCTCGACCCCATTGCTAGCTCTGGCTCACTGGCATGTGCGTGGCCTTGTGATATGTTGGGAGCTTTGAGTGTAGAAGACTGCAGCGTGTAAGAGTAGTGTGGAGACATCTTGTGGACTCAGTTTTTTTGCAGTTGTTTTTTTTCAAAATTCAGTTTCTATAAAATTTCGTAGATGCGATTTCAGATTCGGATTCCTCGCATGTTATTTAATAGAATGGGCTATTTTTTTAAAATTCAGCCATTTAAACTAATTTTAACAAAATATTTTGTCATTTGGTGTCAACGGCCTACGGCTTCCATGACAACAGGATGCATCACATTTGTATTGCAATTTCTGATTGACTGACTGCTGATTGTTGGCGTTCACGCCTTGGTTGAGTCAAGTTCGTCAACTGATGAATAATATAAACCACAGACATCCTATAAACCAGAACATCCACAGGCCGGGTAGCATGTGGATGTAATATATGTTTGTTAGCTTAAGCCGATGTATATATGCTAGCCTATTAGGTGTAATGCATGTAGGCAGTGTATGTATTATTTTACGGATAGTCTATGTTGCGGTTTAACTTTTTCTAAATGAAATCTTATGATTCATGAATCTAATATTCATTGTATTTTATACCTTCATACACTGTAGGCCTATTATGACGAAAAAGGTTATATGATAAAAATATAGCAAACAGCCAGTTAATCTAGCGGATAAATGCCCACGCTAGATTATAATTATTCCAAAACTATTATTATATAATAGTATTAGTCCCAACTTAAAAAAGAAATGCGCTGTGGCTGCGGCTTCTAAAATACTTAATTGTCACTGTTTGTTTGGTTCCTTACCCTGAGTTCTTGTTTGCGTTCTTTTCGTGGCAAACATGGCGGCAAAAAATAATAATATTGCGCTTCTTTTTAAACGACATATCAATTATAAGTTAGCGGGAAGCCTACTGTAGGCTGCTGCTCCACAGCAGCGTACCTACTGCAGTAGACTGCTGTAGTCTACTGCAGTAGGTACACCTGTAGGCCTATCCTATAATAGGCAGTAGGCTTACCACATGTATGCCTCGCAGGGACCTCTAGGGTGGTGAGTGGGCTCTGCAGGGGCCTCTGGGTGCGGTAAGGGAGTCCCGCAGGGACTCTCTTTCCGCCCCAGGACGTAAGATGCGGTTGAGGGGGTAAGAGGAGGGTAAGAGGAAGGACTAGATTTTTGGGCTAAATAGTTACTTGATTCAGTACAACGTCTTTATAAAAAAAATAATAGTTTTGGTCCAGTGCAACGTTTTTATTGTTATGATATAACTCCAAATCCTCAACCCGTAACCCAACCCTATCCCTAACGCAGCATTAACCCCAACTTTTTAAACGCTAACGGGGCCCTAACCCTAAGCACTACTCTCTAAACCTTAACCTCGATCTATTTTTAGCCGAAATATATTTAGATTGTGACTAATGCCGCCAGGAGACGCTATTCTAGACCCGCTTTAAATTAATATTGACCAAATTAAATATACCTAGATTCTAGGTATCTGGGTCCAAAAATCGCTAGATAGATTTTTGGACAAAAATATACCCAGCTCCCATTATCAAATGCATCATTTTATAAAATAAAAATATAGCCAGATATCTGAGTATTGCTTTAAAAATCAGATCCCTTAATCACCAAGATATCCACAAATCTAGGGAGAAATATCCAGCACTGGCATCACTGATATTAACAATGAAACTAACATAATCATAATGGCTTATTTTAATGTAATCATTGTTATTGCTCCGATAATCCCATAATGCTGTGCTACTCAAGAATAGGTGTCGTATGACCACCGGTGGTACTCCCTATCTCTCCCATAGTATCGTTTTTTGTCAATTTTCTGCTGTTAAATCAGCGCACTGCTCTAGCTGGTGTACCAATAGCGCAATTTCATTGGTTCCTGACTCCCTCTAGGGCTTTCCCCAGCTGTGGACCGGGAACACACAAAATGGCGACGATGTGGATGCATCAAACACGGATCGAGTCTAGAGGGTGCTAGTGCCCAAACAATGCGTAATGTACATGTATGGGACAAGCCGTTGCCCATATAATGCTGAAAATAGACCGAGGCGAGGGATTAAGGCCCCGATAGGGTTTCAAAGTAAGAGTTAGGGCTAGGTTTGTGCTCAGGAATTTTAGGCAAGCAAAAGCATGACCGGTAACGGCACGGGCACCAGCACAACTAGACTCGACCCCGCTTCAATTAAAACACAAGCAATTATATGTTCACTCGAGCACCGCGAAGTTCGCGAACCCTAACCGTTGCCATAACCAGGGCCGGCGGAAGGGCACGCGCCCCCCCGGCCGGAGGGACAGAGTTTTGAGAGTCTTATTGACGACAATTTTGCATATATTTTGTCATAAAAACAGCAGCTTTGAATGTAACGGTTGACATTGCGCGCCATCACGTGTCCGAGCATCGCAGAGCAGTGTGCTGTTTCAATAAAAAAAAATCGATACGCAAAACAGGTCGAGTGTCACTTCTGTTACTTCTGTATTCTGTGGTATGACCACATAATAGCAACTGGGTCTGAAGTTCTGAACGGCCCATATTTGACCTATTTGAACTAGATTTCGGGAAATAATCTAAAATTTAACAAGAAGCAAAATTGACGTAAGCTGTAAAACATCATACCATTTTTACAGTAGCGGTTTTACCTTTCTACCTTTCCAAAACCGGG
>JAQIWG010005337.1:0-14659 GCA_034695025.1 Chamaedrilus cognettii | reverse complement strand
TATCTCAGCTACAATCCCTGAAAAGATGAAGCAAAAATATTAATTTTTGGCTGAGTTATCACGAATCTGCTAGGGGGCTTTTTTTTCCGCACCCTGTATATCGCACAAACTTATAGGGAGAGTATACGAAGCGTGTGTAAGAAGCGCAATGATATATGGCAGTGAGACATAGGCAATGAAGGCTGACCAGGAAGCTAGATTTGAGCGAACAGAGATGAGAATGGTGAGGTGGATGAGTGGAGTGTCATTAAAAGGCAGCAAGTATAGTGCAGACCCGAGAGCTAAAATGGGGTTGGAGGCCGTGGGGGAGGTGGTTAGAAGAAACCGACTTGGATGGCTGGGGCATATTTTGAGAAAGGAACCGGATGAGTGCAGAAATGTGCGAATTATGAGGTAGCTGGGAAAAGACGTGTAGGGACACCGGAAACGACGTGGCAAAGCCTGAAGAGAAGGATATGAAAGCTAGAAAATTACAACGTGAGGATGCGACGAATAGGATGAAGTAGTGGACAGGTGTGCATGGCTGCAAATGGCCCACCCCTGCATAAGTGGAAAATGCGGCCACAAAACGCAAGTGTGTGTGTGTGTGTACTATTACTGTAGTTAGTTCTACAAAACTTGACACTGGAAGAGAACAGGCAAAACAGGCCAGTGGGGTCAAACAGCCAAGGCAAAATATTGTTACCAGTAGCCTACGCTTGCATCCTGTAGTTATCTTACAATGTAACAAGTAAGTTACAATATTAATCAGATCAAGACTAGCAACAAATGAAAATGAATGATGATGATAAATGACTGGCAATAGCTGCCAGAAATTGATAAAAACTAACTACGGTAACCACCTTTTTTGTTTGCGTCTATTCTGTTAGCCTCCATGTTCTAACACGGGTTAGACGTCCCTGGCGAAGACTGCTGGAGCTAGGTTTTCATGGCCAGATGCCCTTCACGCCACCAACCAAATAAATGTTAAATGTAGCACAGAATTAGTAGCTAGCAATACTTGTGCGTTTACCAGACAGCCGTATTGAAGGACCTTTAATGCCGTGGTTGTGGTTTCGTAACTGCCAGCGCCAGGACTTGAACCGAGGTCCTTCGGACTCGCGTCTGATGCCTTAACCACTACACCACAGCTCATCACCGTGAGAAATGGACCCAAGATCTACTACAGGCTAGACGATTGGTTGCTGAGATACTGATCCACCCACCACCCATCATTTGAATATCTCCCAATTAAGCAACTGGGTATAATTCCATTACCATCATTATTCACTAGTACCGAACATTAGTGGGTACCTTTAGCGCGTGTTTGGTGGTGAAGGTCTTGTCACACACTTCACACTCGTAATCACGGTTTCCCGTGTGAGAGTACATGTGTTGTGAGTAGCGAGCCGTTTTATCGGTTGTGTACGCACAGATGGGACACTGGAACAGCTTCTGATCATCAGCCATGAGCACCTTGTGCTTCGCCCACATGTGACCTGACAACCAGACACAGACACGTGACGTGACAACCAGAAACAGACATGTGACCTGACAACCAGACAGAGAAATCGTCTATGGATATCAAAATTATCATGTGCTGAGATTATCCGAACAGTCCCATCGCAGTTTAGGTTAATTTATAAACTTTCATATTCTTGGCTAACACTATTTACCATTGTTGTATGACAGCTGTAATGTATGCTTGTACTAGGCTGCGGTTTGTCAGCCCACTTGCAAAATAAACGAAGATTTAGAAAAAAATGACACTAAAATAAATCTTAGAAACACTAAATAATAATAATAATAATGATAGTTTTTGACATCTATATTGGAGCTGAGTATTAAGGCCGGATGCTCATCAACCAAGTAGATGCCAAGTAACCCTTAATTTATTAAACTTGATAGTTTGAAACGTCTAGATAAGCACACTCGTGTTTTGTGGCCGTATTCCCCGTTTACACAGGGGTAGGCCATTGGCAGCCATGGACACCCGCCCTCCACTTTATCCAATCCGTCGCATCGTCACGTCTCAATTTGGCATTGTTCCCCTGCAATTATTTTGACGTTTCTTATGCACTTTCTGTGGTTTCTCCCAATCATGATGTAGTCAATTGTAGACTGTATTCCCCCAGATTCGTATGTATTCATATATTATGTATTCAATATACATATATATATTTACATACATATATATATATATATATATATAATGTATTCAATATATGTAGATATTCATGAGCATTGAATATTAATATTCA
This sequence comes from Chamaedrilus cognettii, assembly GCA_034695025.1. NCBI lineage: Eukaryota > Metazoa > Annelida > Clitellata > Enchytraeida > Enchytraeidae > Chamaedrilus > Chamaedrilus cognettii. The sequence goes on along the minus strand of JAQIWG010005337.1, from coordinate 12,419 downwards.
TGTATAAACTCAAACGCAAACTGCTACCAAATTGCAATACTTACAACTATTTGCTAACGTGAGGCAAAAATCTATCATTGTTAGGCTCATTTTTGTACACTTTTGTGAAAGACTGTTAATCTCTATTGCTCTAACACCAGTAATATTTTAAAACCGGCTTGTTGATATCTTAGAGAGTCTATATTTTAATTAGACTGGCTTGACTTCAATTGTTTCGCGCTGCGTGGTTTGATGCTTGTCACTTCTAGCTTGAAGATTGGGCGACGGCTTTGTTAATTTTTTACTTTTGTTTGTCTTGTGCATGAAAAAAGTTTTAGTTTTCGTTTGTGTTCATTACATATGAATAGATCTTTGATTTGAGTAATTTCCGTGCCACTGCATGTGCTTTGTGTCACTCTGTTAATAATTTATGGTTTCACGATATTGTGCATTGTTAATTTTGTAACTTACAGTGCTATTACTTCTTTTTTTGTCGTTATAAAATTTAGTTTCTATAGTGACCATAGGTGTGTGTGCCATAGGGTTTAGCTTAATTGCATGAGACAGAGATACCGTAATAGCGTCAAAAATTCCTGCGGCTATCCAGGAGCAGTGCAGACTCAGACCATAACTTGGTTGCAATGAAGACAGCTGTCAAACTTAACAAAATACGAGGAGGTAGGGCAAAGAAGAAATGGGATATAAAAAAACCGATAACAAACTCAAACGAGATGGCTTTTCAACAAGATATAGAAAACAAAATTTAAAAGCGACAAGAAGACAAGAGAAATGCAGAGGAAAGATGGAAGGAAATGAAAGACTTGATCTCTTAATTAGCTTAATTGCTGTACAGTTTGACTCACACAGGAAATCTGTTTCCTTTTTTAACATTCCCACATCTCTTCGTTTATCATACTTATTTTCATATACATATGATGCTGTATTGATTAAAGCTTTGTGAATCAAACCACAACATCCTGTCGCCAACCAGAACAATAGATTACCCTAAAAGAAAAAAAAATCCAGGATGATGATTATCCGCTAGCTACACCTGTCTATTTAACAGCCGACTTGCTGAAGGGCCCGTAATGCATGGTTTCATAGTTGCCGGAGCCGGGACTTGAACTTAGATCCCTGGACTCTCAGTCCGACACCATAACTAGTCCACTTTTGTGAAAGAAATTGCAACTCAGTCCGACACCAGAGCGCATCGCTAGTGACAGTAGTTTTAAATAATCTCTCTCTCCCCACGTTTTGTGCCCGCTTTCCCTGCCAAGCGGGGGTAGACCATTTGCAGCCATGGACACCAGACGCGCGTCCTGACCCCACGAAGGTACATAGGGAGCATGAGGGACTATAGTAAGAGAAGATTTCAGGAAGTAGAATGAATATAATTATAAATAATAATTATGTATAATGATATTCGTATCGTCTAGAAGCGGACAGGATTGCATGAAGATAAAGGTTGAACACCAGGGACGGACTAAAAAGTGAAGGGAGAAATACCTGCGGTTTATTGCATTACAAGGCACCACTTTAACTCTCACTGACTCTACTCGTAATCTCGGCGTAATCTTCGATAGGGACCTCTCTTTCAAAGAACACATATCCTCCATTTGAAAAACCTCGCACTACCACATTCGCCATTTTTTTTATTATCATGATCTCCATCACATCCTCCCAAGCTCACTCCTCTCCCCCTCCACCCAACCGCGATTTCAGCAGCTCACATAGAAACCCAACATCGTCTCAAAGACGCCGAGGCGGGCCATGGGTACAGGGGCTTATCCATTTGTGGGTGCCCATGGCTGTCTTGTGAAACATTGTTTTACAGGCCGGATGCCGGATGCCGAACCAGCCCAATGGCAGCAGTAGGGACAGGGCTGAAGACATAGTATTAGGTCAAATCCGGGACATCAATATTCATTAACATTTCATTTTTTAAATTTAAAGTATCTATTTAGAGTTTCTATTTGCTTCTCAATTGTCTATTGATGTCTCTTAGTTTACTACAATCGATTTTATCCTCTTCTGATGAATGGCGCCCAGCCTATATCACCATGTAAGTTTCCCTTGAAGTAAGAACTGTATCCGCAGATGTTGCACTGGAAGCGTTTGCCATCATGCTGTGCGACATGCTCCCTCAATTTGTTGGCAGAGTGGTACCCTGCACCGCACTGGTGACAGATGTACGGCCGGACACCGAGGTGCATCTGTTCCACGTGGTTCTTCATCGTGCTTCACAGGAACAGAACTACATTGCTTATTTGTGAACACCGCTTCCAGCTAATCATTACAGCCTGCGCATTTCCGGAGCTCATTCAAAGAAACAACATTGTCAATTTAATTTAATTTACACCATTTTTTAACAAATCATTTTCATCAAGTCACTAATACTGTAATTCTTTTAAAATTTGATACCATTCTTAGCAAATCATTAAATGTGCCAAAATGGCTATCATTTTCAGTTTGATGTATTGATGAGGTTTGCCAACGGTGTCTTTGTTACGACACATGATCATTAAACTTTTGAAACCGTCACCAGTCTCATGTTTCGAGTCAGCTTCCCGCCTGCACACTGGGGAAACAAGTAACTGGGGTTCACAAGTGAGTCATAAAAAGTGAATAAAGAAGAGAGGGCGGTTCTTTGGACTGTAGTAGTCTTTACTACACACGGTCCTTAACCCCAAAAGCCACTACCACCGTCTCATGTTTCAATTCGTTGTGCAATGTTCAAGTTCCATGACCAATTTTCCCCGAGAAGACTGAGGCAAAAGGGACATATTTACAGCCGAGAGCACTCTGAGAGAATATTTATTGCGTTAATCATGTCTTGTCAACGATCACTGACACAGCCCTGTAGGTCTTCAAATGTAAGGAATACTATAAATTCTTAAATATACAAGCAGTAAAAAACAGTAATTTGATGCTTCTCTCATAGTAATTCTCCAGAGCAAAGCTAAGGCTCGTAACGTCATGACTGCAATATAATAATATTACCAATGATACACGGTCACTCGTCGGTCAGTCAAAATAGATCTTGTCACACACCACACCACGCAACGCCAATAAATTTAAGTTCTCTGGGCAGTGGCGTCGCGTGACCCAAAAATTGGGTGGGCACAAGTGATTTGACTCTAAAAGTACGATAAAGTAGGGTGGGCACATGTATAACCCTCAAAGTAGGGTGGGCACACTTAACCCTCCCTTCCAAACAGAACTCGCGAGTGGTGTGGAGGGGGTGCGGACACCAAAAAAATTCCAGCTTCCATAACATATTTCTTTCCACATGTCCACGTTTGATCTGGAGACGGGACTGCTAAGCTGGAAACATATAATCTTAACTAATTATTTTCTCCTTTTAAGTAGGGTGGGCCAGTACCAGTACCCATGCGTCCTACAAGCAATCAAACAACCGAACATTTTTTCTTCTCTTCTCAGAATCTCTCATATACTTTTGCATTTCTTTCTTCAATTTTTCTCGACTCTCTGCACTTAATATGTCCAAAAAAGGCTATTAATTTTTTACTCCATTCTTAACAGTACTTACTCCTCTTAAACTCCGTTTCCGCTTTTCACACCATAATTTGTGCCAACCCTGGCCTACCCTTGGCCCACCCTGGCATTTTTCTAGGGCGGGCCAGTGCCCACCCGTGCCCTGCAGACACCCAACGTCGCTGTTTCCAAGTTGCAGAAGAATTTTGACTGTTAATAACTTAAGTATTACTTGGCATAACAATGCCTGTGGTGTATCATGTATGGTTATCATGCCCCATTAATGCATCCGGACAGCGTACGCCAGAGGTGGTCTAGTGCAAAAAAAGCACCAGGTAAGAGATTGTTTTAGCCCAATGCGTACACTATAACGGTTCCCAACATTCATTAATGATACTTCTAACATAAAGTTTCCTCGTGCATGAAATTTTGGCAAATTTTTTTAATCGGTCAAACTCGCCAAAATGACATGAACGAAAATAGCGCCGCAGAAACTATATAATACTCAGTCCTTAAAAATGCAAAAAAATGGTACAACTAAATTTTTAAGAGGTAAAATTGCGACAAAAACATGCAGCCAAAAATTTCACGCTTCGCAGTACCATAGTCAATTCATAGTTTCACTTCAAGAATTCTATGCTGGTAGACTCAGACTCACTTGCTGTTCTTTAGTTTCTTGCCGCATACATCACAGCAACATTGCTTGCCTAGGTGTGTCATCCCATGACGTTGAAAGTAGCACAGGTGTGGCGTCTTGAACTTGCAACCCTTCACCTCACAGCGATACATCTGAGCACACAACCCGACTGCTGTATCTAATATGAGTGAAAATGATGACAGACACATTGCGCTTTAGTTCAGACATTGAGCTCACAGACACTGAGACAGTCTAGGTAGACATTGGGTCATTTCAAGTCCACGGTGTTATGATTGAGTTAAGAGTTAGCGTTTCACAAGTTAGATTCGCATTGATACAACACTTTTGCTGTTGTCTGTCTGTTTTGACATTTTAATGATTTTTGATTTTAATTAATTGACATTTTAATGTTATTCCAAATGTAAATATGAATGTGAATCTAACTTGTCGATCGTTAACTCAACTCTAACTCAATCGTAACACCGTGGACTTGAAATGACCCATTGAGCCCACTACTTTGCTAATCGCCACTTTGCTAATCTTCCCGAAATACGAGGCCTGGTAGGGCTACTCATGATTTAGACCTACTTCCGAGTCCAGCAAGACACTGAGCGTGAAAGGTTTGTCAAAAAATGCTACATGGCAGCTGTCGGGTCTTGATTTCACAAGAGTTCGTTCAATTAAAGCCTTTAGCCAAACGCCTGAGCTAACAAAGCTGCACATTTTGAGTTGAAACTTTCCACAAATTTCATCCTATAAATCCCACCATGCGATGACTGACTAAACTGCTGATTACGCGCAATCAATCACACCAAGCATCAACTTTAAAGTCACGACCTTCAGCAAAGGGTCATCGACGTCATGTCTGACCGCGCGGTGAACCCTGAGGAAATATTTAGTGGAGCAGGTCCTCTGACAGATGTCACACGTCAGGCTTGGCTTATCCTCGCCGTGCAACTTGCGGTTGTGCCTGTACACAAACATTAGTCAACACATTTTAGCTAGTGATGTATACCGAAATTCGGTAAAACACTTACCTATTACTCAGTTCGGTATACTGACATCAAACCGATTTGAAGCCGATACCAAATCTGAAATCAATAATACCGATTTCAGTAGCGATTTAAATATTTTTTGGAAATTTAGACTTGGCTTTATTGGCTCAAAAATTAGCCTAATCTTGCTTCTAGTCGCACATTACAAACTAAAATGAAAATCCCTGAAGAAGGTCAACTCACTTTTCCATAATCCGGAAGATATGTGCGGTATAAGAATAAAGAATAGCCCAGTCACTGTACCTCTGTACGTCAAGCCACGGATGAAGACCTTCGGCCGAAGTCAGAAGGTTTTTTTGTAGTTTAAGAATAGCCCAGTAATTCATCTTGGACTGTGTATAGCACAAAGACTATATAGCCTACGCTCAGGTTCTGTGCAAGGGAGCCCACATAGAACCGCTCCCCCTTCTTTAGTCGCCTTTTACAACTCACCCAGGAGCTCTGGGCTGCAAGCAAATTCTCTGTTCCCTGGCCTGCAGGGGTAACCCCAAAGGTCTTCAGCCACTTAATGGACAAAGCCTAAGACCGTTAGATCTTACGCTTTGTCCCTCAACCGAATTGATTGAGTCTTGGAAAGTCTAATTTGCCTAACCTATTCATGCTTTTCAAGCAGAGTATCAATGGCTTACGGTAATTCATATTTGGAATTTGCGTTCAGAACTTCTTTGCAACCTTTGAACCAACTTCTTCCGTGCTCTGTGGGCAGGGGCGCCTATTCCTATACGTTGTTGGCCAGCTGCGCTAGTTTTGGGGACGCTGGGGGGGAAGTTGAAACTTTGAGAAAGTTAGGGAGGATGTGAAAATTGTAAGGTAACAATCAGTGGCTGGGAAGAGAATGCAATTACGGTTCTCCGTGCAAGTTGGCTAGACAGATACTAGAGGATTACAATTACTGTATTCTACCAGAAGTTTAACGTCAGACGATTCCGCTAATACAGAACTGGCTGACTTTCCGTTCCTTAACAGCGCTTTACACAATATACGTTTCACTTGCAATATCCTTGTATTAGCGCAGAACGAGCCATGAGCAAAGTGAAAATTGTGAAGAATAGACTTCGCACAACAATGTTGAATGGCTGGTTCTCCGCTCATGATCCTTACTGCAGAAAAGGATGTTATGCTAAATGTTTCTGCTGATTAAAATTTTTTAATTTTAATTTAGGGAAGGGGATGTGGGCATCAAATATCCACCCTAAGATTGGGAGAAATAGACGCCACAGTGGCGCCCCTCTGTAGGATAGAGGGTTGGGGGGTTCATGGTAGGGCGTGGGATGGTGAAGGGTGTGCATCGGGGGTTGTAACTTGAGGATTTGGTACTCAGTTCATAATTGAAAGTTACGCTATTGAATGCCTCGGAGGACGGATATGAAGAGGGGTGGCAATTGAAATGAAGAGGGGGAAACACAAGGATCATCAAACCAAGCGGGAGGATTGGCCTACGTTGTGGATCCCGCTGGGCAAAATCAGATGTTTTGAGTCCAGCCATAAAAGGCCATCAAAGGTATTAATAAGGGGCGCCACAGGCGTCCCACAATAGCCTAGTTGTAAAGGTTGTCAAATTTAAAAGATCTCTAACAACATGTCCAAAAATCAACTTTTAGAAATGAGTAAATTAGTGTCATTAATAATGCTAATGGATTTGGGCAACGTGCAAAGGTAAAAAATCAACTTTACAAATACAATTACCAGGATGTCTAAAATAGCCAGCTCACTTTTCCATGATCCGAGAGACCTGTGAGTGAAATCCACACATCTTGCAGGTGAACATGAGCTCTGGGTGTGAAGCGCGCATGTGTTCCTTCAGTGCCAAGTATGCCTTGAAGCCCTGGCCACAACTTGCGTCCTCACACGGCCACTTCTCAAACTTGGCCAGTCTCACCCCGTGAACCTCCGCCATGTGATGTCTCAGAGCGTCCAACGATTGAAAGGACAATCCACAAGTGAACTCATTACAGGGAAACTCTTGCATCCTCAGAGGCCTCGCGATGACATGGCCGTGAATGTCCTTCATGTGTCGCCTCAGGGCCAGATGACTCTTAAAGATCAGTGTACACTGAGCCTCCTTGCATGGAAAGGTTTCGGGTTTAACGCGTGAGGCAAGGGTCTCGGGGTGACTGTCCACCATATGCTGCCGCAGCAATTTTCGGTCTACAAAGATGGCGCTACAGTCCGGTTCCTGACACATGATGTCCACGGGCCGCAGCAGGTTCGCCAGCACGAGTCCGTGGCAGCGCATGGTGTGCAGCTTGAGCAGCGGGCGTGAGGTGAAGCTCTGTCCACAGCCGGCCTCTGGACACACACGGCTCTCCGGCTTTAGATAGGTGCCGAGCATCGGTCCGCCATGACAGGCAATCATGTGACGTCTGAGCCGGAGACTCGACGTAAAGCCGAGTCCACAACCGGGCTCCATACACGGGAACTTGTACTTAAGCGGTCTGGCGAGCTTAATACCATGGCTTCCCAGTGAGTGATGCCTTAGTCTAAGGTGAGTCACAAAGATCAAACCACAGTCGGCTTGTTGACATGTGAAGGATCCTCGCTCTGAACCCTCGCGCTTAGTTGGAAGAAGACTTTTGTGCTTTTTGAGCATGTGTTGCTTGAGTTGCAGGCAGGATATAAAGGCCTGATCACATCCCTCTACTGCGCACTGTTCTTTGAGCCACTTGCGCTTTGCATGCACAGTCGTGCAAGGTTTGCTTTCGTCCTTCTGTGACACTATCAACAGCTGTTCATCAATGGAACAGTTCTTCATTACATGTGACCCTGAGACTCTACTCGTCTCTCCAATCGGATTAGCAGTAACCAAATCAATCATATCAAGCTGAAAAGGGGTAGAATCTGTTCCATTTGCCACTACGGAAGATGCAGTAACCATATCACGTAACTTCACACGATGTGCAACGTTTGCAACAATCGCATTGTGTATATTTGTGAGTATGTGTTTGACAGCTTGATTGCGCTTGTTGCTAATATTACGCTTTTTTCTTAATTGCCTCTGAGGTTCAGTAGCTCCTGAACATGAAGTCGATTTAGCTATCTCGCTGACAATAGCGTCCTTGCGACCGTCTAAACTGTCTTGCTCACTGCAGTCCGACTCATCTCTTGCTGTAGGAGTCCACTCCTCATCACTGCTCATCTTCTTGTCAAAATCAACATCAATATCCTCATTAGTGGTAACTGGAGCAATGCCTTTCTTTATGGAACACTTCAATGGGCTTGAAGAAATTCTGCTGTTGTGTAAAACTTTTTCATTCAGTGCCTTTCGTTTTTTAGCGTTTGTTTGGGGAACAAATGCCACAGCACCTTTGTATTCTATCTCCTTATAATCGGATCCTGTCTCCGATGCATTCGTATCCGCTGCAATAATTGACAAAGGAGTACCTTTCTCTATTCTTCGATTTTCACTGACACCCTTGACACGGCGCTTGGAAGCAGTTCCCTTGAGAACACGCCCACCTATCACCGGCTGCACATCAATGCGAGTAAGCTGCACTGAGACAGTCCGCAGTTTGCACGAGTCGCTCACACTGTTACTCTGCAGTTTTACGATAGTTCTTGGTTCCGCGTTAAGTGTAAGTTCAATGCTAGGTTTCGGCTCAAAGCCACCACCAAATTCGCTCTTCGGCTCAAAGCCAATCTCTTGTGCAATGATGCCACCATTCCGCAGCTCAATAAATGCATCAACACAACTGTCGCCAGAGTTCTTTGACGTGCAGTCAGCGCCCGGCTCAGACTTGATGCCCAACTGTTCAGAGTTGTTAAAAACATCCGGGGCATTGAGATGAGATTCAGAGACATCCGCAATGACGTCAGCATCATCAGACTGGATTGATGTGGAACTGTCATCTGCACCTTTCAACGCTTCCTGCCAATATATACACATAGGATTTTACTAGTCAATCTTAAAACAAACGAAGAACTAGTCTCCATCTTTAGCCAACTCAGAGAGCTGCAAGCTGCTGATCTAATTTCTGTACTTTGGTGTGCACGATAAATAAACAGAAGAATAAATGTAAATGCAAAGATAAAGAGAACTACAGCGTAGGCTGAGTTCAGCTCAGTGGTTCCCAAACTTTTTCTGCCGCGTGCCACATTTCTGTTCAACAAAGCTTCACAGGCCACTCAAAATGGAAGTGGCTAACAAATTTCTTCTCATACGGAACTCACGACCGGAGAAGGGGGTGCTGACAGAAATTTTAGAAGCCATTCTTAACAGTCTTTTTCAACCATTCTAACTATAACTACTCATCGACTTAAGCCTAACTATATCAAATGAATTCACGTTTCCACGGATCATTGACTTCACATCACAAGTCACAGACTACATATATAGACGCATGCCACATAGGCAAGCCTAGCAACATCGACGGATGCAAATGTGGCACTTTCAGCAGCAGTTCCACGTGCCACTTGAAAAGCGATGACGTGCCACTTTTGACACACACGCATGCCACTTTTGGCATGCGTACCACACTTTGGGAATCACTGGTTTAGTCTAATAGGTTCAATAGACAATTCAGTAGAAGAAACAAGAACTGAGCACCCTAAAAACTCTTAAACTCTATAGATCTGATACGCCGGATCGACTGGTACAAGTCTTGGCACACATTACACAAGTCCAAGGTAGTATACCTCACAGATATTGATGAGACTAGAGACTTGCAGACGTCGCGCGGCAGCGAGCAGACAGATAGTCTCAGTCTGACTCAGCTCTGAGCGCGGCGGTTCTAAACCAGTGTACAGGTAGTCCACGACCCGCTTGAGCACCGACCCCTCCACCTCTAAAGCAGCAAAAGCTCGCAGCCTGTGCACCGACCCATCCACTTCTCAGATATCAAATTTACAGCTTCAGCAGCGACCCACCTACTTCTGAAGCAAAACAAGCTTACAGCTTGAGCACTGACCCACCCACTTCAAAAGCACCACCAGCAATGCTTGAGCACTGATCCACCCACTTACGAAGCACCAGCAGCTTACAGCTCTAGCACTAATCCACCCACTGCTAAAGCATAGCAAGCTTAGAGCTCAAGCACCGACCCATCCAAATCTGAGGAACCACTAGCTTACAGCTTGAGCAGTGAAGCATCCACTTCCGAAGCACAACAAGCCTAGCACTTACAACATGACTTAATAGTCAAGAAATTGTTTTCAAAAGAGAACAGACAAAACAGCCCTGGATTTACGCATGGGCAACATGGGCAACTGCCCAGGGGCGCGCCCACCAATTAGGGGCGCCCACCAACCCAAAAAAATATTTATCATAGTCATTGTTAATTAATTAGGCTACATCTGAGCCAAATTTAACATAACATTATAAAGTGTACATTACAATGTATTAAGTTCAAAAATTAGACTATGGGTTTTGTTTTGAGAAATGTTCCTCAGCACCCCCCCGCCTCCCCCATCATGAGCTTTATGGGCGTCCACCATCTCGCTGCCCAGGGGCGCCCACCAAGGTAAATCTGGCCCTGAGACAGAACATCTAAGTTGGACTTACACAATTATTAGAATCAACGTTTTTGAGCTGTGCATATTATGTGGGCTTACACGTACCGTATGGGAACCATCTATGTGATAGCAATTATAGCCTAGCATAGAGTCAAATGATAAAAAAACAACTACAAGCTATATCGTCACCTAGGAATCGTCTTTTATCAGATTGGATCATTTCGTCGACTTCTAAATTTTAGGCCTTGGCTATCTAAGCCCAAATGCACTCAGCCAAAATCTAACTAAACTCTGACACTAACCCAATCCTAGCGCAGCCATAACCTAAATAGCTAACCCTAAAGGCTACGGTGGCTCTATGTCTAAGTGATTGAAAAGTTTCCTAGGCTACAATTCACACATCCTAATATACACAAATATATATGGCGACGATTCAGGCTAATCTCGTAAAAATCAGTGATGATGACGCTAATGATGTGCGCTCGCTGATGTCGAAAAGAAGCCGCATGCTCTTGAGCTCTGACTTACCGCTGAGGTTGATCCACTGGACAGCGCAACAGTCGCTCCACTCCGCTGCCTCAGCACGACACGCAAAGTAGTCTGAGAAGGCGGCGAGTACTACTTTATGTGCGCGCAGCTCTACGCCATCGCGCGCCACCAACACAGCGTCACAGACGAGTTGTCCGGCGTATTCATACGCGGCGCGAGCCAGTAGCAAGTCGGCGTGAGATTTCATTCCAGCGACACTGAGGGGAACTTTATCTTGTTGGTATGTATTGTTGTATAGTGTTAATAGCTAAAATTTGATTTGGTTGTCCTCCGGCAGGCTCACCAATGATAACTTTCCTGGCAGGCTCACCAATGACAACTTCCCTATCTCCAATAACAGGTAGAGGTGTGTTCGCGTGCAATTGCGCCCGTGAAGGAGTTACATTTAAAGTTTCACGCGTCTCTTGATGAGTTTCGTATAGGTTACGTGATTTCTGTATTATCGTACATTTGGCAACACTGGGCTACATAACGTTACCGGCCAGGGCGTGCGTTAACTGGCGTCGTGGCTTCTATGACGCCATATACTTTGTTTCAGACGCCAAAAACTAAAACCCCGTCGTTACACGAAGGCCAAAAATCGCACCCCCGGCGCCAAATTTCAAAGTTCCCAGCGTCGCTGCAATTGAATAATATATAATGAATGGTATGTTAGTACTCCCATGGCTGCAACGCCAGACAATAAAGACACTTGGCGTCTATAGACAATGCGCCTGGGTCCTGGCGTTAGGACGCCAGAAGAAAAAACTGCTTAACGGAAACGGAAGGATAACGGAAGCCCTGGTGGTGGTGTGGAGGACCACGCACAGAACCGTCCCTCATCTAGTCTCCATTTACGACTCGCACGGGAACTCCAGGCTGCAAACCAATTCTTTGTTCTCGGACTTGCAGGGGCTACCGGCTATCAAGCTATCGGCTGTCGCTGTTACCGGCAATCAGAGAATTTAAATTTGAATAAGATTATCTATTAATTTAATTTTGTTTAAATTCTTGATTTGTTTTCGAATCGGAAGAAAAAGGCACTAAGCAGCAGTGTTTCCACCGTCATAATAAAAACGTTGCACTGTACCAAATTATCTCAGAGGCCAATATGTCATCAGTTTTTTTTTTCAAAATGTTTCAAAATGATGGTTAATTGGAATTAGATGGTTAATGGAAATTGACAATTAATTCAAAATGAGTTTCACCACATTCCTTTTGCTTTCAAAATTGCTTACAGTAAAGAAATTAAAGCATACCAGTGCAGCCATGCTTGA
>JAQIWG010005336.1:0-14660 GCA_034695025.1 Chamaedrilus cognettii | reverse complement strand
TATTGACGACAATTTTGCATTTATTTTGTCATTTTTGAAGACAGCAGCTTTGAATGTAACGGTTGACCTTGCACGCTGTCACGTGTTCGAGCATCGCAGAGCAGTGCGCTGTTTTAATTAAATAGAAAATCAATACGCAAAACAGGTCGAGTGTCACTTCTGTTACTTCTATATTCTGTGCTATGTATGCACGAGTTGGGAGGGACACTGGGGGGGGTATAATGACACTATATATGTCATTTTACATAGCTTCTGCAGCTTTATTTTAGCTGCGTGTAGTTTTGGCAAATTTTTGCAAGTCGGGAAATTTACCTAAATGACATGCATGCAAAAATTTCAAGTTTTACAATATTATCAACATTTATGCTACGTTTCGTTAAATTCCGTTGAATTGTTCAAAAGTTGCAAGCATTAGAAATTACTATGATACGTTGCTGCAAAACGCAAAATTCAGCTTTTTTGTGGATTCATAATACAATTTTTTTCCTGCTATGACCAAATAGGCTATTGCACGCATTAAATAATAGCCATAAATTGATCATATTTGTGTCCATATTTGTGTTACTCTATGTCATATTTTTCAAGTAAAGAGCTTTTGATAGGGTCTGTGAGTGTCTTCATAAGCTTTTGAATTAGCTACTGTTTAATTTACATATTTTTGGTTTTGTATAGTAAAAGGTTTTCATTTTTTGCAATGTTTCTGAAGTCAGAAGTAGACTAACACGTAGCCTAACTCAGCAATCCTATATTCATCCATGCAGTTAAATCAGAATTGCTAAGTTTAGCCAAAATCATAATCTGACAAGCACCAGCGATTAGCAGTCCACCGCACAGCAATACTATAATTTGTGCACACAAACGAGGGTAGTCTATTTCAAAAGTTAATACCTTAACTCATAACTGAGCTAAAAGTTGTGACAAAATTGAAAATGAAAACTCATTCTGGTATTGCTTTTAAGTTGTTGCCTGAGAATGAACGCGGATAACTTACTGTAGATTGTCCAGCGTTAGCATTCAACTGACTTCACGAAGATTGATTTCAGACAAAAATGTACATGGTGCTGTTCAATAGTTCTTTTGCATTAGTGACGGTTAACCGATTATTGTTTGGACCTGTCTAACCCAACCGGGTATTGGGACCTACATAATTATGTAGGCGTAGCATTACATGTTTAAATCAACGAAGCCTTTGCGATTTTTAAGATCTGGTGGCGTAATGGCTGCCTATGTAATATGTATGTCTAGTGAGTTTTGAGTTTTGTTATGATTAAAAAAAAATTATTTACATTTATATTTATTATTTGCGTTAGGCTACGATTATTCAAACTTTATAAATCTGAGATAATCTAGTAGGCCTACGCCTGACTATATTGTACCTGCAATCTTGCACTTATAGGCTTATCCCTCCCACCGGTCACCAGAGAATTTTGTTGCACTGCAATGTAGCTCGTACTCCAGACGACTCCGCCCCCCCCCCGTTCTTCCCCCCCGAGCCCCCTCTTTCCATCGGTCGTTATTTCTTCGGCGAGATTTTATCTGAGAAAATGTGACGTTTAACAAAACTCAGATCGAAGGCCGGTCATGTCGGCCAAGCATGCTAAGTTTCTATAATACGGGATCAGGGACGCCGGAAGGTTTTTGTCGGTGGGGGGGGGGGGGCGTAAAGCTCCTCATTTTCCCCTTCGGTCCAAACTCACGAGCGGGGGGGGGGGTGTTGGCAGAAACTTTTCTTTACAAAACGCTATCAAAATCGGTTTTTCTCTGCATCCGCTACTTTTTCAGGGTGCAGGCGGCGGAAACTGTCCCCTGAGAATGCCATCAAAAAAACCTGGGGGGACTATTTAGCCTCTGTTCCCATGAAGGAACATTATGTTGTCGCTGAGGCTGAGACCCCCCCCCCAAGTGCCTGCAGTACCGTCGTGAATAAACACAGCTAAGAATGACACAATTAGCCAGGAACGAAGCTATGCCTATTTATTTTGACAGTTTTTAGCTTTAATTTGAGAACCTGCACCGGCCACGGCGACAAGCTTTTTTTGACATAGGGTTAGGGTTAGGGGTTAGGGTTAGGGATTTGGCCAACATGTTTTAATTTAGAATTGTCAAAGCAATCATATAATTTTTCAATATCAATATAAAAATAAGACAGTTCAAATTTGAAATCTAAAATGCAATTAAAACCCTGTTAAACTGTTTACACTGCTTATTTACAATACAGAAGAAATAGTGTTCAGCTATGATGAAAAAGCATGTAGACATGACAGGGATGCAAAAAATTGTCTGTGCATGGCATAGCTAAAACGGCAGCGCCTTAGAGGGAACTGGGTGATATAGAGTGGTGCGGGGAGTTAAGTTCAAATCGGGTAGTCGCCCGTCTTGGCCCTCCTCCGAGGCGACCCTATACCTGCCCCTCCTCTCCCCACTCCATCGACCGTCGGCGAGCGTCCCTCCACCGCGGCCGCATTGCCTCTCTGAACGGCAATGTCCAGTCATTGCCGAAGGAAGGCGGTCGAACGCAGGTCGCCGGTGCTTGCCGCGATTCGGCCTCCGATTTCGGCGCACAGCTCCTGGGCGGATGGACCCCAGGCACCGAGGGTCTCGATTGCGATGGGGGCGAAGGTGTAG
The DNA here is from genome assembly GCA_034695025.1 of Chamaedrilus cognettii. Lineage (NCBI taxonomy): Eukaryota > Metazoa > Annelida > Clitellata > Enchytraeida > Enchytraeidae > Chamaedrilus > Chamaedrilus cognettii. Next base: position 12,035 of record JAQIWG010005336.1, on the reverse strand, counting down.
TCGCCAGACTTTGCTAGCCCCGCGTACTTGGTCTGTTTAAATGGTTATGGTTAAATGGTTATGCTATGTATAGTATATTATATAGTAATAATAATACTAATAATATGGTAATAATAATAATAATATATAATTTTGGTTCTGTTTAAATGGTACATGTTTAAATGGTCGAAGGAGTGGTAGATGCTCTTTAATTTAGACAATATGTAAAGTAATGCATTTAGGGAATAAAAACAGCTTGTGTGATTATTACATGGGGGGAAAATTGTTACAAAAAGTAACGGAAGAAAAGGATTTCGGAGTTATTATAGCAATAAATTCAAAGTAGATAAACAATGTGCAAAAGTAGCGAAGAAAGCAAATCAAGTGCTGGGCTTTATTCATAGAACTGTTAAATGCAAGAGCAAAAGTATAATGACTAAGCTTTATAAATCTCTTGTTAGACCGCATCTAGATTATTTTTCGCAAGTTTGGCGGCCATATCAGCAAAAAGATATCAACTTGATTGAAAGTATTCAAAAACGTGCTACGAAGATGATGGAAGAAAGCGCTTAAGAGGTTAGAATATGAGACTACAGAAATTAGGACTGACTACTTTGGAAACGAGAAGGTTAAGGGCAGATTTACTGGAAGTCTACAAAATAGTCAATACATTAGAAGGACTGAAGGAGGAGCTTTTCTTCGAAAGGAGAGATGCTCCTGAGGGCAGTGATGTGGAACAAGGAGAAATTCATTTGCATTTTTAAACAAGAGATTCAGATTACACACAGGAAAATTTAGTTTTAGAAATCGAGTTGTTAATAAATGGAATAAACTTCCTGAAAGTGTTATTCAGGCTGAAAGTATCAATGCCTTCAGTGGCGTAACGTCGGGGGAGGGGGTCCAGAGGGACCTCGGCCCCTCCCATTAAAAAAAGTGAGGGGCCGAGGGGTGCCAAAAATGCCCGTTCAAAAACCTGCTAGCCTACCCTGCGCCTGCGTTTTCCCTCCTTACAACGTATTAAATGGGTTAGGGTTAGGGTTAGAGACGTCTCAGATTTTGAAATCCCTAACTTATTGCAGATATTATTGGCGCTAGGTGTCGCCAACATGACTCCCTATCAGACAAATAGGCGAGTTTTTGATCGAAGACCCGCAGGTTGCTTTTTGACGAGCTTTTCGCGACGCGTCTGAAACGTAGGGCTGGAACTGGCACCACGTGAGGCATCACTTCTAATGCTAATTCGAATTGAAATTCGAAAATCGTGAAAAGTGGGGGGAAGGGGGGGGAGAGGGCGGGGGGAGTGTTAGCAACGAATGGGCAATGGCATTTCAACTGATTTCCATTCGTCATGAAATTTTTAGCTCTCTTGCAGTACTCAGGAATTCAGCTTTTCGCGTCGTGTCTGAAACGTAGGGCTGGAACTGGCACCACGTTAGGCATGATTTCTAACGCTAATTCGAATTGAAAATTGGAAAAGTGACCAATTATTAAAAGTGGGGGGGAGGGGCGGGGGGGGGGGGCGGAAGGAATGTTTCCAACGACTGGGCAGTGGCATTTCCTCTCATTTGTATTCATCTTTTCATTCTTTCCTTTACTGCATTAATCATAATCAATAATTTTTTTACTTTTCAAAATGCATTTCATCGTGCATCACTGAAACGGATTGCTTGTTCTGTCTAAATTTTCATGGAGCGTGGGGGATGATCCCCCACAAGGATGGCGCGATATGATGTCGGATTTATTAAAATTGGACGAGTGGTGCCCAAAAAATGAAAAATTTCAAAAAAAGCCGGCGACATGCGTCCCCCGTCATTTTTCTTCATTTTTCCATTTTTTACTTTTTTCCACAAATTTTCACATGTTCTTAGCCTATTCTAAAGACTGGAGGTCTGTAGAAAGTTGAAGTTGAATCGAAGCGAAGACGACGCAAACACGCCAGCCACCTAGCGAATGGCGACGGGCGACGAGCGAAGGAACGCAGAGCGCCGCCGCCGCTAGCGCCACCTCACGAATGCGAACAAGCTGCGGCGCAGGCCCGTATACCAGTTAGCATTAGAAGTGTGTATCGAAGCGCGCACACGTCAGACATCGTTTCTAATGCTAATTTAGAATTTCGATAGGTCGAAAAGTCTGGTTAGAGACGTCTCAGATTTTTAAATCCCTAACTTATTGCAGATTTTATTGGCCCAAAGTGTCGCCAACATGACTCCCTTTCAGACAAATAGGCGAGTCTTTGATCGGAGACCCGCAAGTTGCTTTTTGATTAACTTTTCGCGACGCGTCTGAAACGTGGGGCTGAAACTGGCACCACGTGAGGCATCACTTCTAATGCTAATTCGAATTGAAAATTGGAAAAGTGAACAAATGTTTAAAGTGGGGGGTGGGGGCGGAGGCTAGCTATCTAGCTAGCCATCTAGCAAGATAGCTAGATAGCCATCTATCCATCTAGCTCTCTATCTCTCTACCTATCTAGCTAGCTAGCTATCTTTCTATCTAGCTAGCCATTAGCTAGATAGATAGATAGCGAGATAGACAGCGAGATAGATAGCTAGATAAATAGCTAGATAGATAGCTAGATAGATAGCTTGCTAGCTAGCTATCCATTTAGCTATCAATCTACCTGTCTCTCTTGCTAGCGAAATAGCTACCTAAATAGCTAGGTAGCTAGATAGATAGCTAGATAGCTAGCTAGCTAGATAGACAGATAGCTAGATAGGTAGCGAGATAGATAGCCAAATACATCGCTAGATAGAGAGATAGCTAGCTAGATAGCTAGATAGACAGCTAGATAGATAGCTAGATAGATAGCAGGATAGATAGCTAGTTAGCTAGATAGATAGATAGCTAGATAGCTAGCTAGATCGCTGGCTATCTAGCTATCTAGCGATCTACCTAGCTAGCTAGCTAGGGTTGGGGTTAGGGTTAGGTTAGGGTTAGGGTTTCAGTTAGAGACGTGTCCGCGAACTCGAAAACCTAACCACTCGTCTGATTATTGGCGGAAAGTGTTGCCAACTGGACTCCCCATATGGCGAGTAGGGGAAAAGTCTGTGAGAGGCCCGGAAGTAGGGATTCGACAAGCTTTTCGCGACGCGTCTGAAACGTAGGGCTGGAACGGGCACCACGTTAGGCATCATTTCTAATGCTAATTCGAATTGAAATTCGAAAATCGTGAAAAGTGGGGAAAGGAGGTGGGAGTGTTAGCAATGAATGGGCAATGACATTTCAACTGATTTCCATTCGTCATAAGATTTTTAGCTCTTTTGCAGTACTCAGGAATTCAACTTTTCGCGTCGTGTCTGAAACGTAGGGCTGGAACTGGCACCACGTTAGGCATCATTTCTAATGCTAACTTCAGTTGAAAATTGGAAAAAGTGAACAAATGTTAAAAGTGGGGAGGGGTGCGGGGGGAGTGCGGGAGGAATGTTTGCAACGACTGGGCAGTGGCAGCTAGACCATGCATAGCTAACCAGAGCAGCCAAGCCAACGCCCAACATGCTAGTTAGTATGGCCTATATTAGTAGCCAACTTTACATAGAAGACGGCGAGAGGCCTCACATGTGATATTGAAACATCGTGAAGCAGGAGCAACAACAAAGCAACAACACAGCAATGCATGTTGCAATGATCAAGAATAAATAATCAACACACTTTCCGGGCCCCCCCAACAAACCGGGCCCTAGGCCACGGCCTTTTCGGCCTGTTCGGTAATCCTGGATTTACCCATTTCGAGAAGACTAGGCGAATATCTACAACATGACGCAGAACACATTTTCTGTGATAAAGAAAAAAATATTTTAAAAATGCTTGGGGCTCCTGGGGGCACAGTTAATTTTATACAAATCCAAGTGAAACTATAAACAGCGCTTAGTGCGCATGTTCCCTACAAGATGTTCAAAATTCGTTCAGTGGCGGCTGAGTTATTGTGGCGCAAGGGTTTTGGCCCCCCTACTTTTATAAAAACCGAGTCGCCCACCTCATGTATCAATATTTTGTTAAAACTTATATAGGGCGATTTTGAGCCCGGACCAAGTACCACACAACAGTTGAAAAACTTGCAAATCAGACTGATAATACAAGAGTTATCTCGATTCTTGTAAATGTGCATGATATGGCCCCCCAAAGGCCCCCTTAACATTTTGAAATGAATTATTAAGCCAGGAATGCTTTCCCCAATGGCGTATATGTTTTCCCCCTGGTTTCATAATTGTAACGCACAAGGTTGTTATAGGCATTGTCCGCATCTTCTCTGAAAAAATGGTCAAAATCCGTTCTGTGGTGGCTGATTTATTGCGGCGCAAAGCTTTGGCCCCCCCAACTTTTAGAAAAACCGTTCGCCCATCCTATATATCAATATTTTGTTAAAACATGTATAGGGCCTTTTTTAATAAGTAGTAAGTGGAACATTCTAGTGCAAAAAGCGTGCAAATCGCACTGATAATAAGAAAATTATCGCGATTCTTGACAAAGTGCATGAAATGGCCCCCTCAGGCCCTCTGAACATTTCGAAACGAATTATTCAGCCAGAAAAGCTTTCCCCAATGGCATATATGTTTTCCCCCTGGTTTCATAATTGTAACGCACTAGGTTGTTACCCACGATGACGAGAAAATTGAAAAAAAAATCAAAATCTGGGAGGGGGGGCTCCCGGGAGCATCGTTAATTTTTGTTTATCCAAGCGAAACTGTATATTCCTCCTACCTCGGAAAATTAATCAACCCTAGCCATTTGGCCTACTACCTCTCAGGTACGAGGTCAAGTGATTAGGGTTTTCAGTGTAACAGAGGTAGGAGGACAAATGGTTAGGGTTTTTAATAGAGGTAGGAGTTCCATTGGTCATGGTTGGGGTTTGGGTAAGGGTAAAACTTGTCACCACTCCACCTCCTACCACAAAAAAGTCTAACGTTCGTTATTTTCCTTAAGCTTATTACGGTTCTTTTTTAAAATTTTGGCCATCCCTAACCAAACCCTCCCTCCTACCACTTTAACCAAACTACGTCCTACCACCAAAAAAACTAACCATATTTTCGCGTCCCCTACCTCTAGCCTAAGTCCTCCTACCACGTAAAAAGCGTAACCAAAAAATAAAAAACGTTTACCCCCCCCCCCCAATCGCAGGGTTTTTGACTTTTTAAATTTGTAAAAAGGGTTGGCTTCCCGGCGACCCAAGATTTCAGCAAGCTAATTCGCGTAAAAAATCAGTTAGGGTTAGGGTTAGGGTGATTAATTTTCCGACGTAGGAGGTCAAATGGTTTGTTAACCATAACCATAACCAATGGACCTCCTACCTCGATTAAAAACAGAAATCCTAACCATTTGACCTCCTACTCTGCTACACTGGAAACGCTAACCACTTGATCTCGTACCTCGGAGGTAGTAGGCCAAATGGCTAGGGTTGATTAATTTTCCGAGGTAGGAGGTCAAATGGTTTGTTAACCCTAATCATAACCAATGGACCTCCTACCTCTAGTAAAAACAGAAACCCTAAACATTTGACCTCCTACCTCTGCTACACTGGAAAGCCTAACCACTTGACCTCGTACCTCAGAGATAGTAGGCCAAATGGCTAGGGTTGATTAATTTTCGGAGGTAGGAGATCAAATGATTTGTTAACCCTAACCATAACCAATGGACCTCCTACCTCTTTTCAAACAGAAACCCTAACCACTTGACCTCCTACCTCAGAGGTAGTAGGCCAAATGATTACCTCCTCTAACCAACACTCCTACCTCTCTCAGCCTCTTGTTCCCTAATCTTTTTGCGTGCCGTAATCGAAAAACCTCCTACCTCGGAAAAAACAAACCATGACCATTACTCTCATGGGGGCAGGGGTTTCGTCGCCAAATGACCTCCTACCTCTTAAAATTTAACCCTGCAAAATAACCCTCCTACCTCGCCAAACCCCAACCCTATCCAATCGGACTCCTACCACCCGTAACCAGGCAACCTCCGACCTCCAAAAATGATAACCAACCGACCTCCTACCTCGATTAGGGGAGAAGCCGGAGGCGGGCTGATCACATGAGGTAGGAGGTCAAGGTAGGAAACCTCCCTCCTACCTCCTACTTCGATCCCGATCCTCCTATCTCGACCTCCTACCTCACTGAGGTAGGAGGTCGAAGTAGGAGGATCCAGTTAACATGTATGATCAGGACCCTAACCCTAACCCTAAAATAGTGTACAAAACTAGCTACAAGAATCAGATAAAAAACAGTAGTCAAAGACATTCACAGAAAATGCACACATTATATTCCAAACGGTTGAAATGCAAAGTTAAAGGATATAGGCCATTAAACGCAGTAATAAGTTTATTAGGAGTAGTACTCCAAAAACAACGTTTTATTGAAACTACTCGGATTTAGAAATGGACAGGAGTAGCATTACTTGTAAAAATAGACGATGGTAGAGTAGGCCAACTCAAGGACTACCCCTTTTTTGAAAGGCATAGGAGTGCACTACTCCTGTTTTATAAGCAGCAGGCGTAACGCTACTCCTATTTTGTAAGGGCTAAACTGAACTCTGATTATACGTGTTACGTGTACCTTGTAGAGAGTACAGCCGGGCGCTCGTCCGTAGTTGGTCGTCAGCACACTGAAGAACTCACAAGTCGGCGGAGGTCCTCGCATGAAGTTGAACTCCATGCAGGGTTTGCTTGAGATCTGCGTGCACTGTTCGGAGCAGTCGAGGGTGGATCGCGCTCGCTGTGCAAGGAAGGGATGGCCTACTTCGACCTACTTCTACCGGAGGACATCAGATCGGCTAAGTCCCTTTTCTCCTTTAAATTCAGGCTTAAAACTCATTTTTTCAAGTCCGCTTTCTGTATGTAGTCTGCTGCACTTCTCCCGCACCTATGATTCAAGTAAATGATATTTGTCATCTCCGCTTGCATGACATATTTTTGGTGCGTTAGAAGTGAAATATACATACATACATACATACATACATACATACATACATACATACATACATACATACATACATACATACATGGTCCAGCGAGCACTGCGTCCTGCCGGCCAGACGGATGCGGCGAACCCTAGCGCCTTCTGTAAGGCTTCGGTGGGGTACGCGCACAATAGAAACACCAAAGCGAGGCCTGCGTGAAGTTTGAAGAATCGCATCGCGAAAACTGACCCCCTGCAATCCGGGGAACAAATAATTGAATAGGAGGCCAGAACTCCACGGGCGAGGAGTAGACGGCAACTAAGGAAGTAGGAGCAGTTTTGTGTGTGGCCCTCCGTATAGAACAGGACTCTGACTGTTTTCGTTGTTACACACGGTCCTTAAACTCCCAAAACATTCACGAAAGCTGAGATGCAACGGTCAGCATTGATCATAATAAGGCGTTTGTTGAAAATAATACGCTTAGTCTTGATAGATCTCAACGGTTTTTGCTATCGAAAATTTACATCTAGTTTTAAAGCGAAAGATCGTTGTTCTAAAATCGCACAAAGATTAGAAATCTGACCGCTGCCGTTGAAGATACAAGTTGCGCAGAGTCTGCGTTTCTTGAGTTTATGACTGGTTCGCTTCAGAGAAGATTAAGATGATAATTGATTAGCTGCTGACTAGGCCTATTTATTGTATGACTGGATTGTACATTAATAACAAAATCTCGAGATTATGTCATCAGCCTTTATCCAGTGAAGTGCCGCTGACTTGTATGTAGACCAAGCGATTGACGAAATGCATCCCGAATGGTTGTCTATTCAATATTGGGTTAAATAACCCATTTGAAAAATCCTGCTCGTATGTTAACGTAACCTTTACTGTACCGAAGTAATTGGAGGCATATTTTAATATATAGATCTTTTATTCGCCACGGGGCGAATGTGGCTAAGGCCACATTTGAGTGCGAATGATCAATAAACATTTGATTACAGTTGTAGGCTGGTTTAAAAAAACATAAAACGCTATAATCTGTACCAAAACTGATGTAATAGGGAATTTAGAGCATTAACTTGAATGAGGGGGTTGTGAGGTCTGGCTACGGATTGGCAGTCAATATTTACTCAGAGTTTAGGGTAACGACTCTATTACAATGTTGTATAACAAAATCACAGACGAACAGAGCGAATTTTGAACCTTTCGAAGTTTGTCAATCGTCAAACGCACGTCCGACACCTCAAATATTTATAATATGAAGCGAGGCCCTCGTGCTTTCAGCGACAGATAATTATTTCATAATCTTTATCCGAATGTGCCCGTATATCGGCAGTATAGGCCTAATTGATGAATGGTAAGAAGTCAGGGAATTGCATGAATATTGTATCTCGTTGATTTGTAGCAGATTGGAGGCATCAGATGATCAGACGACTAATTAATTAGAATTAGATGAAACCAGCGAATGGATCAAGTATGCAATTTGGAGAAAATTCGCCGTTATTCTACTTGAACAATGATGATCTTCTTGATCTACTTGATAATCCACTTGATAATCCTCATTTATTAGTATAGCCATATAAATTGCAATGTAATGCTAGTGCAAAGTATTTGAAATGTGGGTCTGGAGCAGAATCGAGAAGATTCGCTAGACAGAGAAAATGACGAATTAAGAAGTGTTGAGGAGAGTGGGGGAATAAGAACCATGATGGACATAAGTCACTCTAGTGAGAAGAAAGAAAACTGGATATGATCCACTATCGGCTAGATGCTCGATCTCGATTTGAGTGCGATTTAAGTGCGATTTAGTGACGTAGTACGATTTAACGAAATTTCTGTTGCTCGACCTCGATTTAATGTGCGAATCAGCAACAGCGATTTTTTTTCCAAATCGTACATTTCTGCGAATTAAGCGCGATTTAACGGCCAAAACATCGGAAATTCAGTTACGTTTCAGTATTCAAATTTTAACGATATTATTGAACATTCCTATGACACGTATTAACACGATTAGGGCCTTCCAGAACGCTAATGAAGACCAGGGTGCAGTGATATTTTAGCACATTTTCTAAATCGCACTCAAACCGAAGAAAACTGTCGTGCAACCCAAAAATTTCAAACTGCAGTTTAGCTTAAACCGCAATTTGAGTAATGTGCGATTTAGCACATTTTCAAATCGAGGTCGAGCAATCACAGTAAGTGCTTCATGTGAGCCTGTGGCTCGTTGTTTTAGTCAGTTCCTCTGACGTTTATTTAAATGCCGTGTATGCTTTTAATCTTTGTGACAGAAACTAAATTCAATTCAATTCAAAGTATCACCGGGAAAAAAGCTGCTTACAAAGCATCAAGTAGACACAAAATAACGGCAAGGTACACGTACATGTATGCTGCTTCAATGCATATTTTGCTCTCGAAACTGTGTTTTTTCTGAGTATGTTTGAGTATTTCATATTCGTATGGTAGCTGCTTGACACATATGCTGCCTGACTATTATAATTTTACATCACAAACTTTACTGCACCTTGCTTTCTTATCTCGCACTTTGTTGTTTAAGTGATTCATTTTGTGTCTATGTTGCATGCCTTCTGGGATTCTGTCCCGTGGATGCTCTGTTTGAATTTTAGGATAATAATAATAATGCGGAATTAAAAGAAGCAATCAAAATGAAGTATGTAATACATGTAGTGTAATAATGTAGAGTCGCACAGCGGAGCGAAAGCAAAAATGTAACCACGGAGAAGAAGCAGGGAACCTACCAGACGCAATCAGTCAGTCCCTAGAAGCAACGCCAACAACGTAGAATAGGCCCATAGCACAACTTGCACGTAACAAAGTACGTCTAGCCGAGACGAAAAGCCCTTTAAAATTGAAGAGCGTTGAAACTGTATCTGGAAGAGTAGGCTTAATGCTAACACACGCAGGTAGCTCCACCGTTACATCGCAGCCATCAGGCTTAACTCGAAAATATCGGATGTGCATAAGACGGCAGGTTGAAGAGAAATGAAAGAACGAACTTTGATAGCGACAAAAAGCAAGAAACTGAGAGCAAATTGCACAAGCTGATCAAGTAATTATCATTCGTTCAGACAGCGCCGCCGGATTTACATATGTGGCGCACGGGGCACGTGCCCCGGGTCTCCGCAAACAAAGGGACCTCCGCAAATGTTGTCCATGACTTTTTTACATATTACATTTCAAGAGCAACGTAGCCAGCAGCTAAGTGTCGCAAAAATCGACGACAGCTGTTCTAAATGAACAGCCACGTGACTATGTGATTAAAGGGTATCAATTGGATTTGAGCTATGCCGCCTATTGATCACTGGTGTCCATATTTGATGGCTCATTGTCATTGATACAACGTCATGCTGCACATGCATAAGATGATCTATGATTTGTAATGACTGACCAATGAGTCAATGACAATGATTGTGTCTATGGGCGCTTGAATGATTAACGCTTATTTGATGCGTCAAATGAAGCACAATAATTTAATTGTTGAAGTATTCTGCTAGAACTTACTAATTTTCGGTGGGGGCCTCCACAGAATTTGTGCCCCGGGCCGTTTTTGGTGTAAATCCGGCACTGTGTTCAGATCATATTAGCAAAGTTACACCCACAGCGACTGATACATCCGCATTACTAATCTTCCAGAACAGTGGAACTCAAATTTCTTTCAACTCGTTGGAGAGTATAGATTCAACACAAGCCACACTGAGCCGTAGTGGCTGTGGAGCGGTTTAATTTTAGGGGGGGGGGCAGACGGTGCCAGAGACCTTCTGTGCAGAACTCCCAAGCGGGGAGGGGGGGGGTGCTGAAAGAATTTTTTTCTCGACACAGTCATTCTCAATCATTTTCTTGGCGAGGACCACCTTTCATATTATTTGAGCTCATTTATTTCGTATATTTTTATAACTTGGGGTAGCATTTTAAGGCTATCCCCTCTATTTCCTATCCTCACTATCCTCTCTATTTTTGAGGAGGCGCATTTGCCCCCCTTCTGGCCCCATTTGCGCTCCGCCACTGCTAAGACGCAATGTCTCGACTCAGAATATAAGCAGCTGCCAACCGGCTACACACCATTGTCATTAACGATATCTAGCAGACGATAGGCTGCGCGTTATCCAGACACTGAGACACGCCAAAAAAAGACCGCAAGCGAAGAAAGTGGGGCTGCGGTCTAACGTGCTTTATAAAATAGCGACTATGTTAACAAAGGCTCGCGGCTTCGTCGAACTCATAGCAAACGCTTCGAAGATGAAACTGAAAGAGATCTTTAAGAACATCGATCTTTGTAAGAAAAAGAATCAAGGACCCCAGGACTGATGGGTCACTCTCGTACACGCATAGAAAACGCTAATCGTATATATATATATTTTATTGAAAAGTTAGTTGCCTTTCCAACAGCAAAAGAATTGTGGAAACGTTTAACATTTGAACAACAAATTACAGACAATTTAGGTTTGCACCTTGTTTGTAATCACGATGTATTCATGCAAAAGTAGGTCTTGTTTCTTCATAAATATGTATAACGCACACAACAAGAATAGGAGATCTATCAAATTTGCACTTGGCTATCCAAAAAAAGTGCAAACACAGCAGTAAAACGTGTCCACACATTTATTTTGCACAAACGCTTAGAACAGGAAATCGATATATAGGTTGCTCGACCTCGATTTGAGTGCGAATTAAGTGCGATTTAGTTTTGTAGTACGAATTAACCAATGGGACTATATGAGAGTAATCTATTGAATGCTCTCATTGGTTAATTCGGACCACTCATTTGGACCGAAGTTAATTTGCACTCAAACCGAGGACTAGCAATGAGGGGTTAGTCTAGTTTCAATTCGCCGGGCGAATCTTCATGGCGCTAGCCTTGAGCTCAAAGCCTGAGTTCCAGATGCTCCAGGAAGTGTACAGCTTTGAGAAGACGTTGTAGAGCCCTTTGAGGTTGACGTAGTCGCATTGCGCGTACCACCAGGCGTCGCGGCAGTATGAGGCGAAGTTGCCTGTAGTCCACGTGTCGCGGTCGGCATCCCAAGCGCTGAAATGAAAGCCGAGGCAGCTCTCCATTAAAAATTTCCACTGCCTGCAGCGTGCAACCACAGAACTATAAGCCTAGAATGCGCATGCATTAGCTGCACAATATCGCAGAAAGAAGCATTTATTGCTAAAAACGG
>JAQIWG010005335.1:0-14662 GCA_034695025.1 Chamaedrilus cognettii | reverse complement strand
CCCTAGGCCCCTAGTTGCAATGATTGACCCTAGGCCCCTAGTTGCAATGATTGACCCTAGGCCCCTAGTTGCAATGAAATTGCTCGGGTTATAAAATTGTGTTGTTACATGCATAAATAGATAGCGTACTTACTTGAAACAAATTACATCCTACCATAATAATTTCAATGGCAATCCAATTGATATCACTATAATCACGACTGGTAGGCCTAAGCTCTGCTGTGACTTGCTGTGTGTATGACACAATGTCATAGTATAATTTCTATTCAATTTTTGCAGTAGTTTGCACGCATCCTGCACCATTACGTACATGATTATGCTGCACGCACACAATCTATTAAGGTCAGGCCTACATAACGCGAGTCGACCCACGGTGAATCCATTACAGCATACAAGACGTGAAATTAAGCTGCAGATGTTTTTGACAGCAGTGAATGTTTTTGACAGCAGTGAGATCGAAATATTAATCCCGAGAGCCGAAGCGCACCGAATATCAGAGTTACCTGACTATACAACACGTCCTGTTTTGCATTAGGCTTTAGCATTATGGCTACATGTACGTGGGCAGTTGTGCAGTGTAAGCAAAGTGTCGACGTTTGGAATGGTATTAGCCTAGTATATCTACCGACGTTCAACTGACTTCACAATCTACAAAGTACACTAGACTTCTACTTACAATAGAGCGTTTTAGGGGAATGTAAATACTGCCACTGGTTGATGCTGATTTAAACATCGGTGTACCATCCTCTACAGGCTACAGGCTACAGGCTCCGTCTCCAGCCAACTCGTTACAATTGTCACAATAATTTATAATTTAAAATATTGTAACAATTTTAGCTTCGGCTTAATATTTTAAAATAAGCTAGAACTAAAAAGCCAGTTTACTCCATACTGCGAAATATCCAAATAGATTATTGTTATTATTGTGCGCCAACGCAGTTTAATTCGCCGAATGATGGGCGCGCAGCTCAAGATCACCACATTTTCAGGTTTTCCTTCGTTGAAAAGCAAACCGATACCCAAATACCGTTAGCATACCACACCATAGGCTATTCTACAGGATCCATTACTGACTGGCTCATTTTCCATACTTCGCGTATCGTGGAGTAGACGACAACAATACACCGAGGCAACGCCAGAAATGTTTTACCAACGACGGCCGTCGTGTCGATCTGGAGCCCGCGCACACAGGCACACAATGAGAGCTCTTAGGCGCCGGAGCGAAATAACGACGAATAACTTATACAGGACACTGTTGGATATGCGATAAGTAATTGGATGCATTGCGATTTGCGAGCGTCGCTCATCGAAGCGACTCAGAATTACTAAGAGTAATTCTGTTTATTTCAATGCATGCAATTATGCTTATCAGAACAACAAAACTTAAACAGGCATAAGCGATGCATAAGGAGGTTGAAAGAAAAGATACAGAAATGAAAAAATCAGAATTGAATAATACATCTCAATTACAACAAGAAGTACAAAGATAGCCTACTGGAAGCAGTACGCTATCGTAACTTTGAATGTACAAATACTGCACAAATGAAATACGTGAGTCAATTATTACTTATACTGCAAGCATCATTGCCCAAGCCGTGCACATAATTATTATACACTACGACACATGCTATACAACACAGAGCAATTAGACGAAGGAAAATTGAAGGGTTTAGCGAACGTACCAGAAAAATCCCTAAAACACAAATCGAGTAAAACTCATTTAAAGATTTTGAAGGCAGGTCATAGCTAATTGCTCCAGGCATCAGGGACACGCAGTCAAAAACTATTTAGTTACTTATCCGTCTGCCATCTATTATTTATTATTTATGGAGATTTAAATTGCAATCATTAAAAATCGATTCAAAGAATAGGACTCTTAAGAGTGGCCTCACGATCTGAAAATCAATGACTATGACATAGCAAATTTCAGGACACAGACGAGTTTATGCACTGACATGGTCTTTTTCAAAAATCTCAATTTTTCTCTGCCCCCTCTCGCGACTTATTTTTGAAGGACAAAATATGTGTTTTTTAGTAGAAATTGCGACAATGTGCTATTTTTATAATGAAAAAGCATCAATTTGATGCTTTTTCAAAAACGTGAGTGAGAAGGCTACATAATGATGCTGTTAATGAAACGCTGCTGCGCCATGCTAGGCCTTGCCTGAACAAATAAACCTGCTCATTTGTGTAAACAGTTGAAGAGATGCAACGAGGATGTTAATGCTAAAAATTCATTTCAGAGTAGCAACAGACTTCACCCGAAAACTAAACACAATCCATAATACTGCTCAAATATTAACATTGTCAGTAGCTTGACAACAAATCATTAAATTAACTGAAAAGTTTCAGAGTATATCAGACTTTCTATACAAAGCACCGACTCATATTGATTAAATTATGCTCATCCGCAAAAAACACACCGATCAACGAATAAAAGGCAGATACTTCACTTAATATGAGAAGCCTTTTCTAACAACATTTTAATTGCACAGAGCCTATGAGCAATAATTATCTCACAGCCATCGCGTCTAGCTAAACAATATAGAGGTAAGACGGCACATTAAGGCGCAGTTGTTCAATCGAGAGTTATTTGGTTTTAAATAATCACAGAACAAAAATGACACACGATACAATCGGATCGCTCAAATTAGATCCAGGATTGTTTGAATAACGCGCCAATATTGGGGAGTCATTCAAATAATCCTGGATTGTTCAACTATGGTTTAAATAACTCTCTATTGAACAACTTGGCCTAAAAGTCTTCATACTATACGATCTAGGTAAAGACAAAATTAGAATTTGATTAATTTTTAGAGTTCTCTGTAGAACGGACAACACACGCGAAAAATAGATTGCAAATTCAAGGAAGACGCAAAACTATTGTTAGCCAAAATATACAATGGCCTACGTTCGAAGGGCTTAGTGGATGTACCATACAAGTCTCAAAAACATGAACGGGGTACAAATCCCTGTAAAAATTTTTAGGATATGCATAGGCCAATATTGTAGTCATCTGGGGCACGCACTGACAAACTATTCTATTACTTATTCGATTGCATTAATGTTGTGTATGTTTCCGAAGCATCCAAATTGGTTTCAAGAATACAGTATATTAAATTAGACTTGGTTGGTACATGCACTGAGCAACTTTTTTCACAAAATGACCAAATTTAGATTCGACGACGTTAAATTTTCCCCTCGCGACAATCGAGGACCATGTTGCGAAACCGCTGCGCCGACCCCGCCCGACGTCCCCTTGCCACCCCCGAGGTCTCTCGCATCCCAATGGATGGAGCCGCGGGGTCCTCCGCCCCCACTGTGCCCACCACGACCAGGCGCGCCCCCCCGACCCCCGGCCCCCCCGGACCCCCCGTCCGGATCGTCACGTGACTGGGGGAGGCGGAGGGAAGAAACGCCGCCTGGCGACGGCGTGCCGATGACGTCAGATCTGATTGGGTGGCGGGAGAAATACCGGCGGGGAGGGCGGAACGGGGATCGAGGGGGGAAAGTGAGGAATCAGAGACAGGGGGGAGGGTGGCGAGAACATCGGACGGCGGGGGTGCGAGAGGGGGGGTGTGCGATGAATGGGAAGTGGAGAAAGGGTGCAAAACAGTGGAGGGGTGCTTAGTCTTGAGTTCTGAAAGCGAGGTGGGATTAGGCAGATGAGAAGTGGGGGGAGAGGGGCGCGAAATGTTTTGAGCAGTGCGAGCAACATTGGGCGAGGGGCGCAAAATACTGTTCGAAGTATGAGAAGCAGTAGTGGTGTTTGCCTTCGCAGGGGAGGGGCGTACAGACCCAGGACTGCTGTTGCGACGTCGCACGGTTGGTTTAGTCGTCGAGTCTGTGTTAGCGTGCGCTGCTCGCTGGTGATTTGAGTTAAGAGTGATGTGTTGCACGGACATGGGAGCAGCATCGGGGTACGCCTTGAGCGGCTGGCGTCTGTGGTCGCTGCTCGAGTTAGGAGCTTTGGACGAGAGAATGGTTTTAGATGAAGCACAGACTGGAGAATCCAAGCGCACAGCAGTAGACGCTTTTGTTCTGTAAAAGAAATTAAATTATGAAATAATTCTCGAAAACAATTCACCAAGTGCCAAGCCTGAAACACCTGTCAAAGGCATTTAATTATGAGTTACCCTCAAAAAACGTGTAAAATATAGATATTGGTCAGTCAAACTGGACAATAACAGCTACTGTAAAACATGAAATTTCGCCTGCATGTCATTTCGGCAAATTTCTTGAATCAGCAATTATAATCGCAAAAATTACACACGCGCAAAAATGAAGCTGCAAATAAGAAAACATATAAATGGGCAGTCCTCAAAGCGAGAAAAATATGTGCATCAATATTTTTGAGATTCAAACAGTACAAATAACATGCAGTTAAAATGTGATGTTTTACAGTGGGCTATATATACTGAATTCTCAATAATCTCAAACACCATTCATCTACCTTCCCAAGAACACAGTGCAGCCGAGAAATAGAAACTGTCTGGTAATTGATATCTGGATGTGCTGTTTCAAGTTAACGAAGGGTGAAACTTAATTAGAGAGAAGGAACATCTCAAGAAGAGAAACTATCAGAGTCTCAAGCACAGCACGATGACAATGACACTTTAATAATGTACGATAAATGAACTTCAATATAGGAAGATTACCTGTCAATTGCACTGCCACTGTCCGCTGAACTTGGACGACTGGAAGGGGACGAGGTATTGCCTTCTGACGCCAGTAGTTCTCTCTCCAACAACCCCCGCTGCTCGCGCAAATCTGCAACATTGTCAAAGTTTGCTATAAATTATAAATACTGTCTGCGTTGTAGAAAGTTAAAATAACAGTAGCAAGTCCGATAGATGCAGAAATACCAATCGTCGTGCCACATAGCCTATACATTGGGCTTGCGTAAGCATGTTCATTATGTAAACAACCGATCAAATTATTTATAATCCAGGTTAAAATTGCTAACCAATCGTTTAATTTTCCAGGGGTCTGTTTCTTAGAGTTTCTGTAACTTCAAGCCTAAACTTAAACCTAAAAAAGATTTGAAAAAAATTAAATCCAACCGCCGACCACAATGATGCCATCATTCGATTTACTGCGCGTGGCAGCCTGGTGGTGCGGAGTTTAAAATAACGAAGACCAAAATGTGCTTTAGATTTTCTTAAGAACTTCTTAAGACTAAAATTTGCCTAAGAAGTTTTGAGTAACAGGCCCCAGGTCTCAATAAGGATAAAACAAATAATCATAAACTGGCCAGTTATGGTCGGTTCCTGGTCACCCATCCTAGAGCTCGACCGATACTGGACTTCCTGCTCAAGACAGCTCTGCAGACAAGCAACATGATCTAGCACCCACACGCCATTTAAAGTAAACCTTAGCATCTATCATTCAGGCCTGCAGCTTCTATAACATCATATTTGAAACAGCTATATTGTTAAAATTAATATTTTAGTGTTTCTACAAGAAGTTCTGTTTAGCATAAGAATTGTTCATTTCTGCACAGAAGATATTTCAAGAATAATACATTTATTCCACAAGAAAGAAAACACAAATCTTTAATTCATTGAAATTATGCTGCAAGTTTAGTTAAAATTTATAAAGTATAATATTTCTTAAGAAAAAATCGATAATAAATGTAAATTTATCAATGATCAATCAATCACCTGGAGAAAGTCGACGTCTTCATATAATGTACGAACCTCTTCATCCAAAACATCCCTAAAATCAGAACATAATTTAACTAAAATGAATAAAGCCATATAATGTGTTAGGCAGCAAGTTTAAATGATCAAAAATTGCAACAAAATAACAAACTATTGAAAAGTTAGCAATAAACAGTAAATTTCAATGTATTGAAAATAGTACGAAAATTTCATAAGACGATCTAAATTATCAAAATAGACAAGCTAAAGTGCCTGTCCCGTAGACATGATTTCTCAGCGGATGGGGCCCAAATTTTGTCACTGAGTCCAATTATGACATTAACTTGCAACTGCAACGAGTAAGCTTAAGCAATATGCATTATACTGCATTTTGGTTGGGCTAAAACATCAGGTGGCGCCACAGGTCCATTGCTCGGAACATGAACTCGTTTGGTGAGGCTCGGGCCCCAGTGGTCCCCCCTGGCCAAAGGACTGTAAAGTGCGTATACTCACAAATAAGTTGTTCATGCTACTTTAGCCTTTATTACAAAACTCTCTTGAGCTTATCAGAAATGGTATACATTACTCTCCGCACAAAAAATAAACTACAACTTCAAATACGCCAAGTCTCTACAACTCAGCCATAATGGTTTCATAAATGAATGCATCATTATTACGGCTGAAATGCATTCAAATAATAGATCTTTTTGTTTATTAACAAACAAAATTTAGAGAACATACCTCAGATGTAGTAAGATACCATCTCGCTTTGCGTCATCCGTATTTGAATTAAAATCATGAATGCCTTCAGAAATAAACCTACAAAGTTAACGCCATCAAGAATTTGGGTTCATTCAAATGGTGTTTAAATCTACAGCAACGAATTATTTCTAGGCTCACATTTTAAAACAAAAACCGATAATATATTTTTCACAATGCGAAACAACAGAATATCACAGGTTTAAAGTTATGCATATCTCATTCTCAGCAATATAGAAGTGTAACAGAAATATCTAATGAGAAGCAATATATTTAATATTTATTGCCTTACTTTCATTGTTTCAGTAATAACTTGCCTCATATTTTCCAATCGAGATTTTTGACAAAGAGGAGTTTCTCGACCATCCGACACTGATCTGGCTGACAGGGGGCGCGCTGCACCACACTCTGTCACAGCACCAAGAAAATACACCATAGTAGAGACAAGCATAGCATATGGATTGTCTTTTATTCGCATATGTTCATACTACTCTTACTTAATCGAATTAAGCCATTTTGCTATTACATGTGTTATTTTGCACGTGTTAGCTATTTTTTAAACAAAAATTTCATCTTGTTTAGCACAAAAATGGCCCCCATGAGCTGTTGTGCCATTAAACAACACACGATGCTTCTCCGTTTGCAGTACAAATATTTGATGTACATGCATGATTTTGTCAGATTTGAGTACATTCATGAGATGGTGTGCAGAATGCAATGAAAAGCCTTAGTCATACACAGAAAAGAAAATCAGAACTGTGTAAGCTTGAAAATGTGTTCTGCAACATAAGTACCGTAACGTAGAGTTTAAATGACATCAATAACTTGAACATGAAATGTGCAGAAATTGCTACAAAAAATAAATGTTTTTAACAATAGTCTATTGTGAACATCAAATTAGATCAACAGACTAAAGGCATGCAATTAATTTAACAGGCACCTGGCTTCTGAAGAGCATAATCCAAAACTTGCTGATTTTGCTTTGACAGCACTTGCTCTGCATATCTGTTTAGAAAATATTTAAACATTGTATATCAATCTTCAGTTAAAATTACAAAATTACATTTAAACACGATTTCAGCAGCAAAAATCAATGACAAAGAATAACAAACAAACATCAACTTCTATCTTACTGCAATAACAAAGTTATAGTCCCTTCGATTGTATGTTCAATCCTATCAACCTAATAAAGGCTACCCACCAGTAGAGAGCAGTAGGCCTGCAGCGATCGGTGCAAGATCTACCTTCACAAAATTCAGTATGCTGATACTTTTATATTTTGACAATGAAAATTAAATAAAAGAAACATAAATAACTTATATCTATATAAGAGATTACAATATATAGAGAGCGTAAAGTAAAAACTTAGACTACTTTCACTGGCAAATAATAGGAATAAATCTATCTATTTAAAAAGCTGTAACAGAAAACACAAACCGACTATGCATAACAGCCTGGCCTACTCACGATGTGTCTCGTTTCGACTTTTCGCGAATGCAGTCGACGAAAAACTTGATCTCCTTCTTCAGCCTATCCCTCACTTCGGGAGGCTCTGGGAGCCGTGGCTGAGCTACTGCCTGCAGCGATTGGTCAGTCTCCCGCCGGTAGTCCCTCCATATCTCCAGCAGGAGACTCACCTTAATGCAGCAATCACAGACCAATTACAACCCCGATATACAATAAAGCTATAAATATTGACATCAAATCAATTTTTTTTCAAGCAGCAGTACTACTCAGATAACGGCCGATAAGCACTTTTTATCTGCATCAATTTGATGATGCGGAGCTCTCCAGCAGAAGCTTTCATCTAAAGGCCTCAATCAAATCGTCAATTGGCATGTAATCTCTACGCTATAAAGTAAAATCAGCATGTAATCTTTGAAATATAGTAAAGCACACATTTAAGTAAAGTGCATGTATGACATATAGTAACATAATCGTATCTGCTTGAACCTCCACAAAAAAGTTGATTTTTACGTTTGGTGGCAGTGTATCGGTACCTCCTGGTGCAGTTCCAGGCTCTGCTCCACGAGCGACTCTCCCAGTTGATGCTTTATCTCGTCCTGCTCGTAGACTGGAGTCTGAGACTCCACCAACGCCCACAGAGATGGCGGGGGATTGTATAATCCAAACTCAACCAGCGACACATCATCCTCTGCCATGCCAATCACTGAATCACATCGAATCCAGCCTTGCAAGCTGATCTGAGCTGATGAAAGCTGTCCATCGCACGGACAAAAGAGGGGTCTTAGTTAGATAATGAAACACTTAAATGCAATACAAGAACATGGCATACGATAAAAAATGAAGCCAATATAAGGATATGATCGACTGCTTCAGCCTGCGTCAGCTGCGCGCGTTTTATCATTACAATTAACTAGAATAGATCATAGTTAAGAAACACAAGCTTGTGTAATGTTTATAGAACTTGTAATTTTCTACCTGAACTAAAGCTAAACATCAAATAAGGGCTAGGGCCTAACGCGGGTTAGGTCTAGCAAGTAAGGGTTAGGGTCCCGTTACGGTTAAGGTTATGTTACAGCTAGATTAAGTTTAGGATTAAAGTTGGATTTCTATTTTAATGAAGAACACAATTAACATTTACAACAACAAATCAGCCTCGATTATGGACATATCCGTACAATGAGACGTTATAATGGATAGCGAAAGTTTTCCACCTAACCAAATGCGTCCGTTTTTTCAAAACGTATATAAATATTTAAAAAAGCATAAAACTCGCGTGTTGTTGTCATGGACAACAAAAACATACCCAAAAACAAAAACTGTTACTGCCTGAATACCAAGAACTGAAACAAGCTCTAAATTCTGAAATAATTGCCTACGCGTATTTGATGTATTATTTTTTGGAACTCAATCGGGTAATAGATTTGAGCCGAAACAGAGAATGCGCTGTAGAATACAAATTAATCACCTAAACCACCTAAATTATTTTGCAAGTAGCATGGTCAGACCAAAAAGTGTAGACACGTTACAGTAAAAATATGGGAATCGGCATCTGGGCATTTTAGCCGATTGTGTAAAAGTCTAGGCCCTGTGATGCGAGTTGAATACAATGTATGATTGCATTAACATAAGGAGTTTAGGAGCCATGAGTTTTTTCAATTGTCAGCGGTGGACCTTTCTGATCCAGGCATAAAGAAGTGTAGGTGGCCCAGGCCATACTTGCTATACCGATTATTATTAGACTGTCCATTTGCTTTGACACTTAGTGACTTTAGGACCAGCCGATACTTAGGACTCACTATTTCATTCAAAAGAAAACTAGCATTGCAGCTGTAACAATAGGCTACGTAGATCAAATGACAATACGCTTTCAAAGCAAAATGCATTTAATACAATTAAACTATTAGTATTATTCTTAAACTAATTAAATATTTTATTCCGAAAAAAAAGTAGCACGCTATCAAGCGCAAATCACGCAGAATCATAACCATACCTACAATGTTATACTTAACGACATCTCGGACGTACATGACGAATACCTTGTTATCAAAAGGCTACAACCAGTCTTTGCTTCGAAGCTCGAGGTAAAAGTACGCATTTATAAAATAACATACTTGGCTTACATACAATGCAGTAAACAACATTAGCTGGCAGGCCTAACAGCAATAGAAAACATCGTCACTGCATTACATGTACGGCCCCAACGCAGCTATGAAAATTTATAGTATGTAGCTTCTATTCCTAGAATGTAGAATCTTCTGCGACAACAAAGAGTTCGATCAAAAAAACTCAGTTTAACCTACAAACCGACAAAAATTTCAACACCTTAAAGACTTTTGTATGGGCATACTCTATTACGATACCGTCGCTTGACGCTCGTGAAATTGAATGATCCAAGTTTCAGGATGGAAACCAAGTGACAAGATGACAAAATTCCCGCCGCCCACCCCCCCGAAACAAACTGCTGAAATTTAGCACTTAAAAAGCTACACCGAGCATTAGACGAAATAAGATTTTACAACAATTGAGCAAGAGCTCAGAACTTCTAAAAGAATTTAAAAAAAATTGGGGGAGCAAAAATTTCGAGTGCATAATGTTTGAACAAACGCATAGCGCTACATTTATTTCTTGCTCTTCATTTGAGAGAGCTGCATGGCCATGATGGCCTGGTCCTGGGGGCCGCCGAGGATCGCCGCCTTCAGGGTCTGGTACTGCTGCCAGGTCGGGGGGCCGATGTCCGCCATCAGGAAAAAGAACTCCACCTCACGATACACTAAAATGATACAATAATAAGACTTTTAATGGTCTGCATAAACAGAAAATAAAGTTTGCAGATTAATTGAAAGGATTTATGAAATCACATACAATTTCGGCAGTAGAGATACATGTAGGCAAGGGAGGCGCTGGAGGCAATGGCCTTGCTAGAAAGATTTAAAAAATTGTATCCCTATAACTATGAGACGTTTTGTTCACTTGATCTCTGTTTTGTGAGGAGATAGAGCAATCGCCACCCTCCATCATTTTTTCAACAATGTAAAAGTTTTCAATCTCGTTAAAATTTCACTCTTTGCCTTGAGTTGTACATGTAGGTAGAGTACTGTTGTTGGTTGTCGTACGATTTTGTTACTGGATGAGGGAAGTCAATTAAGTAAGCTAAAGATTAATGGCGCCACGGGCTGAGCTCCCAGCCCAGTAGCGGGTCCAGCCATCCACAACAAGGGGCGCTCAGGGGGGGCTTGACACCCCCAATCCAAATTTTATAATGTTAATTTTTGACTTAAATAGGCTTGGCTTAATCGATTGGGGGGGGGGAGCTTGAACCCCTCCAAGCCCCCACTAAGCCCCCCTGTCCCCTCCCTGCAACTGCCACTGTCCCAGCCACCTCCTTTCACCCATTCAGTTACCTCTCCTAGGCAATGGCAATACTTACGATACGCCTCGTCGCCTCGACAGCAGCAGAACTGGTCCAAGTAGATGCAGCAGCGGTAGCGTACACGCAGGTAACCGGTGCGTATGGCGAACTTGCATGACGCGAGACAGCAGCAGTAGTAACAGATGCAGTAGTTGGTCACGCCGAACACGACCCACGTCCTCACAATGTGCGCACCAAACGCGGAGTCGGAGACTTCAATGGACTCGTTCCAGTAGAGATGAAGCTTGCGCATGAACTTGGCATACTGCAGCGCAAACGACAAATAATAACTTAGTAGGCTTACTTTGCATCTTGACAGTCAAATCATTTGTAATAGGGCATATTATCTAAATTTGTAATGTCTTGAATTTTAAATCGTTTTCTTGTATAATCATAATGATAAAATATTCTTAATTTGGAACTACTTGTACAATACATTGGCTAGGTTACATGTAGTTACAAAGAATACATGTCGGCTATGCGCCATGTTCATGTTTGTAAGCCTCATCTGTCTAGTCATTGAGAGACTCAATTAATATTTACAAAATGTTAATGATACGCTTGCCTACGCCATGTATTATCAATCTTACCATATACTCGGCATAACCAGTACCCTCAGGATATATTTTGGTCCCGGCTGCAGCGGCATTCTGTAAAACAACAATACTTGAAATAACCTTTGTTAGACGTCACTATCATGCTTAACCCTGCTGTTATGCTGTGTTATGCTGTTAAGCCTGCTAATTCTCATAACTAGTTAGCGTCTTTATTGAAGTCCTATTTCTCAAAAGATTAAACCACACCGATAGAGTTGTTTTACCAAGCCTCACTGTAACTTCAGACTTAGGCTGACGTCACGGAAGGAGAAAAAGAAGAAGTCAATTGGTCAGATTATAATATCAATATTCATTATCATTGCATGATGTATAATGTTGCCAGCAAAAAGTGATGCATATAGGCCAACAGTAGCCTTACTTTAACAGTTATCGCATTCCACCTACAATTGCATCGCTAGCAATAATGTCACATTCTGATTATGTCACAATTTATGTCCATCACCCTCCCCCCCCCCCTACATAATGTTGGGGGCGGGTGACGGATGTTGACTGCCCCGCCCACATCACATTATGATTAACTTGCAAGCCCAGCCTAATAAAAGCAAGCATATACCGATTTAAGAATACGGCACACCCCCATAGGCCAACCAAATAATAAATAATTTTTTTATGACTTCATACGAACCCGCTTCTTCTGAACAGAGGCCCTGAGGTCCGCAACGTCGACCCAATCACTTCCGGCCACGATTTTATCGACGCTTCTTCTTTTTCTTCTTCTGCGCCTTCTGCGCACGCGTTCCCTCTCAACGCTATCTAGTGACTTATTCCCCTTAGACTGAATTTCTGTCTCATTCGCTCGCAATTCTCCAAATCCCGTTTCACTTGATTTTGTTTGTTCATCTACGGTGCTTCTTTTGAGCCTCCTTCTGGCGCGTTCTTTCTCCACCGTCCCCACAGACTCATCGCCCAACTGATTCTTTTTCAATTCTCTCTCACCCAAATCCACATCTTGCGATTTATTCCTTTGCAATATTTTCGCTTCTAGCCTTTCCAGCTCCATCTTGTATGCCTCCTTCGACCGACGCTCGCCGGCCGATCGTCGTGTGCGATGTCGCTTCTCCGATAGAATCTCCGCACGACGGTTCATTGCGACGTTCCGTAAATGCTCTCGCTTCTTCCGCATAAAGTCCTCTGGGTTCTCCCTGCGCAGAATCTGACGGATCTCCTCGCGCTTCCTCATCCTCGAAGCCCTTCCCGCCGCGTCGGCTTGATCCCACGCCATCTTGCGCCGAATGTTGAGAGCGGCCTTGAGCTTGACCTTCTTCGTCGCGTTAGGTCGTCGCTCGTTGACGCGACTCTTGTCGAGGAGCTCGGCGAGCTTGTGCCTCACGGGGTTGAGGCCGAGGAGCGCGCGCGCGCTGTCGTTGACGTGCTCACGCAGGACCTCGACACAGGGCGTATTTTATTCTAACGAGCAATTGTATGCAAAATGTGCCGTGTTCTAGATGTAAATGTGTAGTAAAGTATAGCAGCAAGTGCATAGAAAAATATTTATCATTACAAGAATATTGGTAGGACCTACACAAAATGCATCTCTGTATTGTAGGTCATCGCAAAGTGTTGTCAAATTAAATATATAATATTCAAATTGCTGCAATAAAACTGCATGCACGAATGTATCAAAAAAAGTGCGCGGTTGTCAAAAACAAAAGCGTGCAGTACGAAAAAGGTACGAACTGAACATTATCCGTCCCCACCCCCCTCCCCCAACCGAAGTTGGCTAATCAATTCAGATATAGGCCTAATGCAACAGGTTACCAGTGTTCACAAAATTAATTTAAGTGTGAGCTATCGCGCCTGCGCAATTGTCAATGTTCCGAAAAAGATTCCCTGCCTCGAGAATGTCTCGACGTTGGCGCCCAGAAGCCGACGATTGGTTGGCTGATCGTGGATCATCAGCGATGGATCGTGGATTACTCGATCTGCGCTTGGACCCGGCCGCAGCGAGGCCCGACGGCCAGGTCACGTGGCGAGCCTCTCTCGACAGCGTCTTGTTCAGCGTCTCGAAGGCCAAGTACGTCGTCACTGGAAAAGAAATAACAGCTCACGCGTACAGATTATAATGACACTGTATGGGCTACAACTGTCGTGAATGCACGATTACAGCATTATTTACACTAACAAAACTTAAAAGCATAGTATTTTTAGGCATAATAGGCTACACGCGATTTAAGCAGTATTTATGCCTAGTGAATTGTAATATTCCACGATTCGGCCAATATATCATTATCGGATTTAATACATTACCCGTGTATAACGTACATTGTATGCTTAGATTGTAGCTACACGTACATGCATTATTAATTATAGCACTTGTTATCAACTATAATGGTGCTGTGCAATGTGTGCATGCATAATTTGCATGTCATACACATGCATGCACGTGTATCATGCATGCATGCATGTAGGCTACAATGTGATGTAGTTGGCTATTGTACAATTTTGTAATTACTCCAATAATGTTTGACTTACCAGAGAAAGCGGCAACAAAAAGAAGAACATAGTATTTAAGTAAGCCCAACGAAAGCATTCAGGCGTATAGCTCAGAATCGGTAGGTAGGCTATACACATGGCATTACGTATACCATTAAGCAAAGTCGATCAATGCTTAGCTGTACTGGCCAGCGGAGCCGAGATTGCACAATTTTGGCGGTTTAGGTTTGATTTTGACGTCATTCTTATCATAGCCTAAAGACCGGTTGCTAGACTTCGATTTGAAGTGCGATTTTATTTTGTAGTCCGAATTAACCAATCAGATTATTCGGTAC
>JAQIWG010005334.1:0-14664 GCA_034695025.1 Chamaedrilus cognettii | reverse complement strand
ATATTACCTTATGCGATATAATGATTATATTACCTTATGCGATATAATGATTATATTACCTTATGCGATATAATGATAATGCCAACAATCAACTTTAGATAGCGAAACAAACTTGCAGTATTTAACAAGTGTGCAAAACTTACTACGAGCGTAAAACATGTTAACCCTCAACAATTTTGCCTAAACTTTATCGCCAACAGAAGAATGTTTTTGTGGCGTAATTGTACAGTGATTGGCAGCAGTGTCATCTTAATTCTTAAGCTTCATGCTTCAGCGTGACAATTATTATTAATGAAAGATCACAAACAACCCTAGCAACACCTTCAATACAGATTTTTATTATTGAGAATTTGCTCCTAAAGTCGTGTAGTTGCAATCAAAATCAAGTGAGATTTTGCCCTTTTGCAGATAGTATGAATCCAAAGATTTTCTCTGAACAGTCGTACCATGGATTAGAAGGCGATGTCACAGCCTCAGTGACGGCCTTTTCAGCAACTTCTTCAGATGGCAATATGTCAGCCAGACTCTGCAGCTTACGATCTTTCTGGGACAGCTTCTTCGTCTTTCTGAAAATTCACAGGATCAAAGATTCACAAACTCAATACGATTCACAAGAAAGGCACGCAGTGAGTTGAATGAACTTAAAGAAAGGAAGTAATTAATAACAAGCAAATTATGTCCACATTGAAAATTTATTTTGTTATTTACTAGTAAAGCAATTCACACATCTGGAATATGAGTTACGATGATTAGTTGTAGATGTAAATAAACTTTTGAATGTACATATAAAAACAGTTGATTTAATTATAATTAAATTTCCTATAATGACAATGCATCAATTCCAGATCAGTTCAATCAAATTTGCAATAGGCCTACAAATTAACATGATCAACATCGATTTTCAAAAAATATCACACACTTCATATCATATCTGTATACAAAGCATCAAAACGTTTTGATTTTTCGATTAGGTATCTTCCGAGTCTTCAGGATACCAGTCCGACATCAAGCTACCCAATTTCATTCTTTCCAACCCACGATTCAACAAGATTTGATTAATAATTCAGAACATACTTAGACGCTGAAGCAAACTTCTCAACCGATGGAGAGACCTGTTTTGGCGTTACGGCCGTTTCTTCAGCCATGATCGCACGAAGCGATTTGGAACTTTCCGGACTAACTGGATCATTTTGAGTGTTCCGTGCTACACCAGAACTCGGTGTAGTCAGAGTACGTTCCAATCCATCGCTTAACTTTCCTAAATTTGGAGAAACCGATCCATCCTTGGTTTTCAAGCAAAAACCTGCAGAAGATGGCAAATCACAAGGCAGCAATGCTGCGGCCTTGGTTGGGTGTTGGTTATTTGATTTGGCTTCACGTAGTGCAATAGCCGGATTTCCGATAAATTCCAAGGATTTAATATCTTGCTTAGTCCGAATAGGGCTGGAGATCAAAGACTTTGACGCGGGTGAAATTGATTCGGTTGGTTTGGGAACACAGACGAAGCGATTGAGCCACCAATTGGCCTGGACAGGAGTGATGTTCTGACTCGCGACAATGTCAGACAAGTCAGCCAACTGCGCTGCAGCCTGCAACCATTTTTCAAGCAATACGCAATTGAAGTACAGTTACGGTTTAATTCAAATGCAGGCACTCGAATTTACGCTAGGATACGATACATGCACGGTGCACGCAAAGTTTGCGCACTCCACACATGTATTCACATAAAGTTATTTTATATTGTAAATGCTATAGGCTGAGCAATGTTCATTTCAACTTCCGCAAGCAAATTTATCTGGCTCTACGGTAGTTATTTGACACCTCGTATAAATTATAACAAAGACAGTTGCATAGACGACGTATAACGAAATCAGTTAAATCCGTTAAAGAAATAAAACAAAACCTATCATTATCATCCTTCATTCACTGACTGATATATATACGTATGTTGAAGAGCCAGCAAAATCTAAACGATTAAGAGTGATAAAATAATGAAAAGAACGATATTGAAGGACGGAGTGATGAACTAATTATGCTAGCCTCATCATCAAACGATTCCTCCTTGTCCGCACTCTGCTCACAGATGCTCCGTGGCACCACAACATCCACAGATTCCGTTGGGCTCTTCTCCGGAAGAACTTCACACTCCAGATCCACATTCCCAGTCATTCCAGTCAATTCGGCAGTTTCCACTAAAGGGTAGAAAACCAGTGTATCATCATGATATAATCATGAGTATCGTATCAGTATATGACACTTTCGTGTCGTTTTTCATATCATATTTCATGTATTTTGTACAATTTTTATGACACTTTCATTATGCAGAAACAAGCATTCATGATTCAAAACAAGAGAACTAAAACTAAAAGGCACCAAAATCTATATCTAGACAAAATAAAATAAAAATTGATGTCAAATTTAAATTCTCAGTGCAATCCGAAAAGGAGATCATTGGACCCATAATTTTATAAAAGAAACTGGTTTCACCAAATTTCAATCATTAATTATGCAAGCAGAAACTGATACCTTTCGTGCGAGCCTTTTTCCGACGAGACTTTGACTTTCGAACACTGGCTGAAACATCGGCTCCTTCAAGCGATTCGGGCTGATTTAGCTCCCTCCAGCCGGAATAGGGAGTTATGATTCGCCGACTCATCCCCAGAATCTACACAGGGATAGCAGTACCAGATTTACACTAAAAAGGGCCCGGGGCACAAATTTTGTGGAGGCCCCTATTAAAAATTCGTAAGTTTTAGCATAATATTTCTACCGTGTTGTGCTTCATTTGGCACAACGAACAAGCCTTAATCATTCAAGCGCGCATAGACACAATCATTGTCATCGACTCATTTGCCAGTCATTACGAATCATAGATCATCTTATGCATGTACGGCATGACGTTGTATCAATGACAATAAGCCTTCAAATATGGATACCAGTGATCAATACGCGGCATGGGCCCAATCCAATTGAGACCCTTTCACATAGGCACCTGACTCTTCACCTAGAACTGCTATCGTTGCTATGTTACGCTTCAAATGCAATACTGTAAAAAAATGTCATGCGCATCATTTGCGAAGGCAAATGATGCCCCCGGGCCTCTGCCCTTGTCTGCGGAGGCCCGGGGCACATGCCCCGTGTGCCCCATATGTAAATCCAGCTCTGGGTACATGTCTACCCATTTTGAATAATTCAAGAACTTAAGTGTGAATAATAAATAGATTATGCATGATGCGTGCATTATAGGAAAATCTCAAATTTATTTCCACTAACTTGTTAGTATTGACAAAAAGGCACAAGAACCGCAGGTAATTGAAGAATCATCAAGAATGACATAAAAAATGCTTATCATTAGAACATCGGTTACAGCAGTTACTACAGTAATACTATTGTCGTTGTATTGTAATTTATGAAACTAGCTCTTGCACATAGGCTATCCACGGATGATAAAAGAATTTGGAAATGCAATTGAAATAAGCATTATAATAAAAAAATAAAAAAATAAAAATACAGGATTTAGAGTGACTTACTGTGTTTCGATAATACTGCGTTAATTCCTCCATCACTTCATCTGATAATCGATCCAGTGATCTGCAACACAGCAGCACCGCTGCACTCATTTGTGTGATGCCTCCTTCCAATCACAATGATAAATTAACTCAATGACAACACGAGAACAAAAACTAAGCTGATTACATTTGATTTATATAACGAATGAGAGCTTAAAAAAAATGAAGTTTGTAGAACTTTCAAAAGATTTCGCTCTGCAAGAAAATATAAGATTTATAGGGCTGGTTTCACTAACACGGATTTAATGGTGGTTCAGGATTTAACCTACCTTTTTGCATAGGCTAAATCCTGGACCACCATTAAATCCATGTTGGAGAAACCAGCATTAATTACATTGCAGAGAACTAAATTGAAGTAAGACATCTGACTAAACAAAGCGAAAAAAAATACAAAAATAAAGATGACTAAACAGTGCAACAAGGTTAAATGTTCAAAAATTGACAGTAAGATACAAAATCACTTAAATGGAAGAAAACAAACCATAAGGTTGTTATGTGCCAAACATGTCATATTTCAATTTATTTATCAATTCAATAGATTTCACGCAGTAAGTAACAAGACTAATAATGTTAACTGAAGAGGCAATCTAATTTCAAGTATGTATGGATGTATGTATGTATGTACATAGCACTTGTAACGCACCAAAAATACGTCATGAAAACGGAGATGGAAAAAACATCATTTGCTTGAATCATAGGTGCGGGAGAAGTGCAGCAGACTACATACAAAAAGCGGATTTGAAAAAATAAGTTTTAAGCCTGGATTTAAAGGATCGAGGCGCTCAAGTAGCGCCTCAAGAATCAAGAGTCTATAAATGAACTGACCTAGTTTCAAGTAGTGCAGCAAGGTTGATAGTAATGAACTGATGACACGTCGCCTTGAGCTGATTCGCTCCACACATCGAAGCAAACTCAAGGATATCAGCGACATTGCGCAGCGTCACTGCGCAAAAAAACACTGATACTTGAAGGAAGGTGTTCTAGGAGAAAAAATAAAAAAGAAGTCACTCAACAAAGCATTTCTAAACTCCAGCGCCTGCGACGCGTCATGACATGAGCAATGCTTTCTACAGCAACAATTAGTTGCATCGAACTTATTACCTATAACTGCTGGTTGCTCGACCTCGACTTAAGTGCAATTTAATTTTGATTCAATTTTGTAGTCCGATTTAACCAATGGAAATCTATGAGAGAATTGTATTGAATAATTTATTGGTTGGTTTGGACCACAAAACTAAATCAAACTTAAATCGAGGTCGAGCAACCAGCAGTAAGTATCCAATTAAGCTTAATCAAAGAATTTATTAAAAAGTCGATGGCACAAGCTCATGTTAGTTTTTCTCACCCAGAAACCTTTTGGCATAATCGGAAGGATGGCATATATGAAATAGATCGATATTTATCTAATAAGAAAACAGCAGAATATGAAATGGATTGAAATTCAGACAGTAATTCTTGAAGCATACATTATTAAGCATTTCGATTAAGTATACATTATATTGTGTATTACAATATAGACTCACAGAGCTGTGCAATAGCGACCTCTGATTGGTCCTTCAGTCGACCAATCAGAAGCTGATCAGCGACAGCAAGAACGTTACAAAGGAACTCTGCATCCTCGCAGGCTACAGAAACCAGACACGTTTTATATACACAAGCAGGACATATCATATGATGAAAGTTCAACAATAACATAATACGGTGTTAACTAATAAATTCTTAAGATTAACTGATCTGAAATCAGAAATGTCTAGTACAACGTATCTAATATACAGAAATAAAAACTATTAATACTAGAGTAACCCTCGATACGTCTGTCAATGGATAATAAAACAATTGCTGCATTGCATATAGTCAAAGTTGACCCTCTATATTTAAATCTTTTCTTCAACCAATGCCCACAAAGTCAGATTAATTTTGGTACGAAAGAAAGAAAAACAATTTAAAAAATTTAAATTATCATTTTTTAAATTCACAAAAATTTTCTTTATATCCATGATTTTTTTCCGCTGTAAGTATGAAGTTCTTAGAGAGATGCGGATTAGTCACAATGAAGAAATAGAATGAATATGAATAAGACTTAATTTTCAGTCATAAAGACTAGGCGCACACACGGCATTAACCCCTAATCAGATATTTGAGCTAAAATGCACTTTGCAACTTTGCAACTGTCACTTTGAACTTTGTGACTTTAAAACTTTGTTTTGCAAAGCAACCACTCCAGCCTCCTCCTTGACACGCAGCGAGCCTCAACGAGTCTGTCTGGCATGGCGCTATTTTGAAGCTTTTTTCGCCATTTTTCTTCACTATAATGCAGCAAAACCAATGATGAAGCAAATACAAAACCGGTAACCCTTACCAGATACAAGAGGAGATTCGTCGGTGTACAAATATTGCAGTATAATCCACACAACATTACCCGGGATCGACAGCTTCAATGACTTGGCATTTGACATCTGCACAATGTTAAAACGCAGTACGGCATATATTATAACATACGAAGATCAATGTTTAAAGGCATCCAAACAACAGAAATACCTAGGTTGCGCGAGCCAAATAAGATTAAAAATGAAGAATAATGGATTCAATCTATTAGCAGTTAGATACAGAGGTTCATCAAACTATCAGTAGCGTACTCAATTAACTTATTAATTAATGGCAAAAGGCTTCAAAAACACACACACGCACACTCGCGCTTTGTGGCCACATTCCCTGCTTATGCAGCGGTAGGCCATTTGCAGGCATGAACACTCGCCCTCCACTTTATCCTATCCGTCGCATCCTCACATGCAAAAGACATAAGATAATAAATTATCATGTAAAGCAAAAACAGAATTACTAAGAAACCTAATTTACGTTAACATGCGCACGTTACACGCACTTGCATGCAAAATAGCACTATTTGATGCATTGGAAGAAAAGCATACTCGGCTGTAGTGACATCTCAAACAGACTGAAAATATATGTTAGCTGAAATCAAACTAGCTTTTCAAGCAATATAAAAAAGATGACTGTTCAAATAGTTACATCTCAAACGTAGAGAATGAAAATACGAAGATGAATAGTCCATTAGTCAAACCTCAAACCAGCCGGATGAGAACATGCTGGTGAAGTAATCCGACCTTGCGACAAGCACGCACTTGTGACACGGGAAACTACAGTCATCCTCTGACTCGATGCACACATCACAGAGCTGTACCTCTCTAACCAACCAGGAACAATGCAACTAAGGCATAATAATTATGTTTCGCAGTGGAATGGGACGGGTGAGGGAAACAGGCTTGACATATATATTGATAAAATGCTTGTAAGATGGATAAATACATTTACCTGTATTGATTTTGCTGTCCCTTGACTACTATAGTTACTTTTAATATAGTACGACGACCAACTTCCTTAGCAAAGTGGTAGATGATAGGCCTAAGTAAAGTTCTGATGGTAAGTCAAAGCAGTCATATTGCTAAGTAGGAACTAAACAACAATAACTTCAGGCTAACTGACTGAAAACAGTGTGTAATATATAATTCATCACTATTGCCAGTAATTTAATAAATCATATATCATATATTATACACCCTGTCCCGATGAATGACCACACTTTAAACTTGTCATAACTCGGTCAAAACTTATTAGATTGGTCTGAAACTTTATACACACCAACTATAGCCATATCTACACCAACTTGGAAATTTGTAGAGAAATTCAAGCAATTTTGACAAAATTCTGGCTGTTATAAAAAAAGTGCCGAAAAAAAAGTTGCCAGCAGTAGTTGCTGCCTATTGTGTGCCTACGATCAAGTTAAAAGCAAGCGGTCGAGAAATTTAGTCGCAGCTGATGTTCAAAGTGTCCTCTTTGCTCGCGTACACATGACAGAAGACGGGGACCCCACTATTTGACTGCTGGATCTATCATTTTGTGATAAAACAGCCGCCACTTTTCAAGCAAATGAGTCGTTGGGTGATTAACGTCACGCACGCCAGTATGATAAACACGCTCCTCCTGTAGAGGTGTAGACTCTGCACTCCATATCTGAGGCTCACGCGGAGAGAACAGTGTCTTCTGTCATGTGTACGCGAACAATGCGGAGGCTATGAACATCAGCTGTTACAAAATTTCTGTACTGTTTGTTTGCAACTTGACAGTAGGCACACAATAGGCAGTAACTAATGTTGGCAACTTATTTTTTTGGCACTTTTTTAAAACAGCCATAATTTTGTCAAAATTGCTTGAATTGCTCTAAAAATTTCCAAGTTGGTGTAGATATGGCTACAGTTGTTGTGTATAAAGTTTCAGACCAATCAGATAAGTTTTTACCGAGTTATGACAAGTTTATTTAAAGTGTGGTCATTTTCATCGGGACACGGTGTATATTATATTATATAATATATAATATAATATATTTTTATTCCCTACGTTTGAGATATAACGATTTAAACAGTTATCTTTTTCATATTGCTCGAAATACTAGTCTGATTTCAGCTAACATGTGTTTTCAGTCTGTTCGAGATGTCATTACATCTGAGTATGATAATAAATCACTTAAGCATGACTTAGCTATAAATCATAATGCACTCAAGTCATGATTTGATCATAAATATGCGCTAAGCGTGCATAGATAAATAAAGGCTGATATTTAATATACATACGACTTGCTAAGCTTGAACACAGGTAGAGGCGGAGGAAGGCTTGCACGTTTCTTAACGACTATGAAACCCTCTGAGCAGTAGATGGAATCTAACCTGCGGGTCAAGAAAAGACTAGCAAAAATAAGCAGTTTTAGCCATGAACTCCCATCGTTCTCAAGCTGGTACAAAACTACGATTAAAGTCTGTAGCAAAAAAATTAATGAAATTTTAACTCTTTGTTTACTGATTTTTTTCAATTGGCTAATATATTCCTAAATTAAAGCTACACACATGTCGGTCCCTACCAGCACGCATAAGTATTTCCAACAAAAATATCTAAATTAAACTCTTTGTATACAATTTTTGAAGAAAAGCAATACTATTTAAATTGCCTACATGGAGTTCTCAAGAAACTAATCATGCTTAATATGTCCATTTGTTGTAGGCAAAAAGGTTCAGTGACAGTATTAATAAATAAAATTCACTAATCCATTTAAAATAAATTACCGCTTAACAAGACCCTTGACGCCGAAGACCTTAGCAAGCTCCTTGAACCTCAACACTGGAGAATCCGCTAAGTCCTTACTCGTCGCTGACAAGGGCTCATTCTTACTCATCGCCGACAAGGACTCGTCGCTTTTTTCCGAATCTCTCAAACTCTTTCCAGCAGTTTTCCGATTGACTTTATACGCACTTTCTACCTTGCCTCCGTTGTTTCGAACATTTTCATTCAGAACATTCATCGAAAGCGAATCATCCTTCTGCCTGACACTATCGGAACCGTTATGATACACATCGCCCGTCTCAGTCAACCGTACAGCATTCTGCGCAGTTATATCATCAACTCTCGACCCAGGTTTCAGCATAGCGCAGGTGTCGGTGTAGATGAAGCTAAGAAGCTGTTTGAACAGTTTGACGTCGTCGTCTCGTAAGTCAAGTTTTACTACAGTAATCGATCCATCGGAAGTCGCATTCAAGTTATTGTCTTCGCTCGGTGCAGAACCGTTGGAAGAATTGATGAAGAGATTTCTGAAGTAACCGCTTGTTGAGGCGAGAATGTACTTGTGAGCGAAGATCCTCGTCGAATTGACCTTAGACAAGTAAATTCACAGAAGTAGCATTAATTTTGAGAAATTTCCGGGGAAGGTTCAAGATATAGCGCAGTAGAAGTCTATTGCTGAGGAGTATTCACTAATTATTTCAAAGAGAAGATTTCAGTTTGCACAATTTAATCTATCTCAAGTAGTAGTCTCAATCTATAA
Source organism: Chamaedrilus cognettii (assembly GCA_034695025.1). Lineage (NCBI taxonomy): Eukaryota > Metazoa > Annelida > Clitellata > Enchytraeida > Enchytraeidae > Chamaedrilus > Chamaedrilus cognettii. The sequence continues at coordinate 5,208 of JAQIWG010005334.1, read as the reverse complement.
TTGAGACACTGACTATTAATAACAGAGTTCAATACAAGAGTCATATAAACAGCAAAGGCAACCTATGTACAATACCATTAGAAATTAACTTCTTCAAGTCCGGTTCAATGCGGTCAATGTTTTTTCAGGCATTAAAATAAAAACCTTTTTCAACATCCTTAAACTTTTTCTCCACATGTGTCGAGAGTGAAATTGTATGAAAATCACCAAATTCGTCGATTCTCAGCTATTTTCAGACAATTTCACTCTTAACCCGTGCCCGAGTTTTTACCGGTTCATGGGGAAGGGAGGTCAGTGATGACACCTCTTCAAGAAAAATATACATTACTTCTCACTATGATTAGTAGGTTACTATTTAGTTACTATTCACTCAATTTAGTTACTAGTCCCTGGCACATAACATTAGCAGTAGCCAAAAATAAGCAGTAAATGCCTCACAGAACACACATTTCCGAGCCTGGCAAGCAGGCGCACAGACCTGCAATACCACGTCGTGAATGCCGTCATCGCTATGAACGTTGGTGAGCAGGGAAAGCAGATGGCGCTGCATGTCTGACTCGGTCACACTCGGTATAGACGTTATGCTGAAATCGCATCAAACGCAACTTAAGCTACTTACAAATATTTCAAGCAAATCGTGGATCACCATATTCAAATACTACGTACAACATTAGCAATTAAAAGTTTTTTGTAGAATTCTGCTGCAATATTACGGTAATGTAACACGAAATCAAAGGCCACGTATGGCAGTGGATCAACACTATCTTTAAGACGATAGCTGGCGTTGCTGTACTGAAGCCTCGACCTTGTCTCTTGTTTAAGCACGAGCAACAAACTTGTTTGTATGAACAAACAAGAACGATAGTAGCAACTGTGGTAAATTAAAAAATCATGCTCGGAATTCCAAATTTAATTTTGTTCTACTGCTAATTTCTTTTTTACAGAATCCCTTTTTGCACTCTGTTCCTTACTGTATGGAATATATTTCGTGACTCCTTTTCCGTAAACATGTTCATATCCTGACAAACCACGCGCTTGGATGTGACTGAAGCACGGCAAAGTTGAGACCCTGGCTGTCGACATAGATGGCGGTGGCGCGGTGCACCAGCGCGACTCGATTGACCTTGACCTGAATGACGTCATCCCTGTCCACAAGGTCACTCAACGTCAGACTGTGGTTCAACAACCGCTCTGAAACAAAAACAATACAATTTAATTACTTTGTCATTTACTGCGAAGCAGTTTAACTACTGCGAAGCAAAATTAAACTTAATAGTTTAACACAAATTGTTGAGATTCTACGTTGGCTTTCCGCATCAACTTAATTAAGATTTGTGTACCATTTGCTCATGTATCTATCAAACTAGCAAAGTTTGTTTATTATATATAACACTCATTTGTGCTTTACATTAACATAACACTGCTCTGCAAAATAAATTGCCGGCTCCATTTAATTAATTATTCATTGAAAAAGGAAACTTTGCCAGGTAAAAATATTAATAATAATAATTTTCGAACAAATTTTATAGTGCCGTAACATGACCGAAGTCATCACAAGGGCGCTGCACACAAACCAATCATAGCGTCGAAGCAGTTGTAGTTCACCAATACTCAGGTAACTATAGTAACAAACATTTGGAATGTAAAGCGCCATAGAATTGTTCAAGACTTGTTATGGCGCATTGTAAATTGGCTGGTGTATTAATTAATTATTATTATTAATAAAGTCAAACATGTATTAGAAATCGAAAAGAAACAGGCACACAAATGTCGTCTGCCAGGAACTTTTCGCAACAAAAGCAATTCAAATCACCATTAATTGAATCATTTATGAAATTCAGTATCGTCCTTAATACCTCATTGGTTATGCTGCAGTATAGTGATGAAAAATGATGAAAAGACTTTAAAATAGCGCCATCTTGTTAATGCATTTAAACCAAAATATCCGACTAGGGGTCAAATCTTGCACACTTCAAACAAAGTCCGTAGCAAAGTCGCAATGCTGCAAAGTCGCAATGCCGCAAAGTCACAAAGACACAAAGTGGCAAAATGCATTTTAACTAAGATATTCTACTAGGGGTTAACATAAAATTGCCCTTGCTAAAGGGCCTGTTACGCCATGGTTGAACAGTTGACGGCACGGGGACTTGAACCCGGGTCTCTCAAACGCGCGTCTGACGCCTTAACCACTAAACCACAGCTCCTCACTCATTCACAGTGAATTTGCGTAATGAAAAAGCGTTAAATCTATGTAGAAAAATTCTGAATATCATCACTGAAACCTTTGTTGCGAGTGAACGAGGAGGTGAGTCGGAGTGACTGAACGGTGGAGGACGAAAGCATCGCAGAGAGCTGAGCGGTGAAGGCCTCTCCGTCCCTCGTAACCATGGCAACGCTCGTTGCACTGAGACTAAACTGAGCGACCCCCAGGGGTCGACGCAGCGACCAAACACACCGTCGCGGGATGGGATCTGTGTCCCGCCACAGGTACAGCTTGAGAAATAGAAAGAGGAACAGGGTCAGCCAGAGACACAGTACAACGTAGACAGAAAAAGATATGAAAATTAAAATAAATCAGCCTTTTCTATATGGGCAAATACACTACATGAAAACAAATAGTGTAGTGTAAATAGTGTAGTGTGTACAAATATTGATGATAACAAATAATTATGGCAAGGCACAAAAAATAGACCGCGATACATCATAGTACTCAAACTCACATCACAAAACTTAAATTTATAACAAAATTGCATCAAATAAATGTACTGTAGCCTAAATAGTTATTTTACCTACATATTTATTCAAACAGAAATCAACAAATGCTGTCGTAACGCAACATTCCTTGCTATAGATTGCACTCAGCAAGGACTAAGAATACTCACAACTAAATAAGTGAACAATTTACAATTATTATCGACAGCAAAAATCTGATCCTACAACTAAAACTGTAGGCATAAAACGTTACACAAAATTATGAAAATTGTCAGCAAATATTTCCAGAAACGATGAACAGTACGAAAGAATAATGCGTACATATCCGGCGCTGGTAAGCAGCATAACCGTGAGCGGGGAACCCCCCTTGTCATTCAGTCGCACCCCCCCTCCCTCCACCGACTCCCCCATACCCCCTCCCCCCCCTCGTTCCACCGACACGGAGGCGTCGAGCCTACCACCCACCGCACACACCTGCACGATGTTCACCCACCTGTGGACAGCGCAGCCGGATACTGTGAATGATTCTACTCGCATAAATTGTTTGCTCACGCGCTTCACTCGTACAAGTAATTCACACTGTACTCGCACACTGAATTTACACAAATTCTTTACTCGCATATTTAACTCACACAATCGTTTATTAGCCCACACAAGTAATTTACACAAATTGTGTACAGGTACTCACAAAGTAATTCACACAAATTATTTACTCAAACACTTTACTCAAGCATAAATCGTTTACTCACATGTATTATTCACATTTACTGACACATTTACTGACACATTTACCGACACATTTACCGACACATTTACCGACACATTTACCGACACATTTACCGACACATTTACCGACACATTAACCGACACATTTACTGACACATTTACTGACACATTTACTCACAATTTACTAACACAAAATATTTACTCACTCACTTAATTCACACAAATCATTTACTCACACACTTCACTCACACAAATTGTTTATTGCTTACTCAGACAAAGTACTTGCACAAATTGTTTACATACATGTTTTACTCACACAAATTCTTTACTCACACATTAATTACTCATGCAAATTGTTCAATAAGTTGTCTCAGTATAGCTAAATTTCTGATGACAGCGTATCAACAGCGTAAAACTCCTTTTAAACAATTTACTATGTCTCTGCAAAACTGTTTGCTATGTACATCAAAAGACCCGATGGCCACTAAATCCACTCTGATTCTCCAAATTAGCCATAAATTGTCATAGTTTAGTATATTATCCAAACTGGTCATAGTTGTCAAATCCACAGAGCACACATAGCCTCCTGTTCACACCACTTGACTGCTTTTGTTGAAAGAGCTTGTAAAGCTTTTATATAATAAACAGAGCCTTATATTTCAAAATCTATTATCAAGTTTTGACCATTACCTAATTATTAATAACATTTGAAATGACTGAAACTCAAGCATTTAACTTCTGGACAACAAACGGCTTTTTAAGGGCGACTCCTAGGACTTTATATTTTGCATACTAACATTTCAAACCAAAAAATATTAACAAACATATAAGAAATAAATAATAATTCACATTTGCATGCGCTCATTTCAAACTAACGAACACCAACAAAATAAACAGAAAATATGGCTAAATCACAAACTTGGAGATAATCCGCGTGCACTGGTATTCGTGCAGCGCAAAGACGTCCCCTCGTGACGTCACAACAATAGTCGCAGCGTCGGACGCCGTGACGAGGTGAAGGAGCATGTCTTTGTGAACGAGAGCGGACACTACGCGCGGCTCACGAACCATGGGCTCGCTGGCCTGTCTGCCGTGCCCTGTTGGAAAAAAAAATAACCTCTATCAGGTTTTTTTTTTTTATTTTCGAACGCAGTTTAAGGAACGTGTGTAGTAACAAAGACTAATTAAGTTATGTGTAAAAGGGCCGCTACAGAACCGCTCCATATTCTTTAGTTGCCTTCTATGACTCGCCTGGGGAGCTCTTGGCTGCAAGACAATTCTTTGTTCCCCGGCCTGCAGGGGGCTTACATCAAGTCGTCAGGCTGGATTCCTGGAAGAGTTCTTCCGGGAATCCAGCCTGAAGATCTGATGTATCATGTTGCGTATTCAGCCATGCTGTGTTTTCAACTTCTCGCAAGATGCGTCTTCGCGCAAACGTCTCAGGAATTGCCTTAAGTAATAGACAATGCACAGCATTAGAAAATTGAGAGCCAATCTGCATAAATAGTTGCACGATAAACAGCTAAAGCTGATTACAGTCATGTTTTGGAATGAAGAAGGGTTAAAAAATAAATATGATTCTCAACGGATTAGTTAGGGTGCTGTACTAGCGAGGCGCTGTGGTGTAGTGGTTAAGACGTCAAACTTTGAGTCCAGAGGACCAGGGTTCAAGTGCGCGCCGGCAACTATGAAGCCATGCGTTACAGGCCCTTCAGCAAGGCTGTTAAACACACAAGTGTCGCTAGCTGCTAACCCCGTGCCAGATAATTA
>JAQIWG010005333.1:0-14665 GCA_034695025.1 Chamaedrilus cognettii | reverse complement strand
TTTCCTGCCCAAGTCGTTGCCTGATTACTTCGTTTCTGATTCTCTGCAGTCTCGACACACCCAACATTCTCCTAAGCAACTCATTTCCGTGGTCAACAGTTTCATTTCGTTGCTTTTTTTTAGCGTCCAGCACTCCGAACCATACAGAAATATTGGGACAACCATAGTTTGATATACTTTTACTTTAGTTAGTATTGTCACATTTTTGGAGTTCCATATGGTAGTTAGATTTCCGAAGGCGCCTGTTGCTAGTCCTATTCTTCTCTTTATGTCGGCCTCACCGCTTCCATCTTCAGATATCGTTGCTCCCAGATATGTAAATCTGTCCACCTGCTCTATTTGTTTTCCATCAATGGTACTGCATAGTAGTTCAGGTTCCTTCCATATGGTTATAACCTTGGTTTTTCTATGTTTATTCTGAGCCCAAACCGACTATTTTGTGTTCCAACATTATCCGTCAGTCGTTGTAGGTCCGCCCTTGACTCAGTCGTCAGATCTATGTCGTCAGCAAATCTTAGGTTGTTGTTGTCCTTCCGCTCACTTTGACTCCAGCTACTTCATCCTTGAGTGCCAGTGTCATTACAGCTTCTAGTACTAGGTTGAAAAGGCCTGGTGATAGTGTACAGCCTTGCCTTACACCGACTGTGCTTTTAAACCAGTCTGTAAGTGTATGCTTATTGTCGACTTTAACTGCGCTCATAGACTTTTCGTAGATTAGCAAGCAGCTGGGCCTATACCATTCTATCGATCGCAAAAATGACACAAGTTTGAAAAAATAAGTTAACTGCTTGCCTCTAAAAACCTGCCTTCAAGGCCGTATATAAATTATATAACACAAGCCACAAGCCCCAAGCTATCCATAACCTACCTATAAGAATCGATATGATAATGACTCTGTGCTAGCGGTTGTCGAAATGAATGGCACGAATGTAGTCTACAATTTAATAGAACTGATACACGATTAGCCTAATATATGACATTAAAAAAATTCAATGTTGCTAACCAACTTTCAGAAATACATTTTTAAATGCGACAACGATACACTGCAGAAATTAAATTTCCCAAATTATTCAATTGATAAATTTACAAAATCATTCAATTACAAAATTTCCCCCCAAGTCAGAGGAAGCCGTTCTTTAATTTGGCAAGCTCAAATAGAAAGCGATAAACAAATCTGAAATTCAATAATAAAGCTTCAGGCTACGCAAAGCAAAAAGTCTAACCTGTGTGAAAACACGGACATTTAACAGAATAGACAAAAAAGGGGAAAAGGCGGTTAGTTAAAGAACATTATTGAGGCTTGGCAGCGCTTGATAACCGGATACCGCTCAATAGCTACATATATACTGCGACGAGTTTTACTGAGGACAAGTCATAGGCCTACCGAGATAAGTCATACCGAGGTTTGTCGTACCGAGGACAAGTCATACCGAGGACAAATCATACCCAGGACATGTCATACCTAGGACAGTTCATACCGAGGACACATCATACCGAGGACAAGACTTAGCCATACCGAGGACAGTACATACCGAGGTCAAATCATAACAGGGACAAGTCATACCAAGGACATTTCATATCGAGGACAAGCCATGCCGAGGCCATGTCATACCGAGGACAAGCCATGCCGAGGACATGTCATACTGAGGACGATCGATATCCTATATATGCAATTACCCCCATTGAGAAATGGGCGTATGTTTGTAAACCAACTACCTTATGAAGTTTTGGTTCGAATCTCTATGAAGTAGCCTATTATTATCAAGCACCATATTCATGAAATTATAAAATTCAATCGGTTTAAGTTCTAGAAGCTAGTCATCGTGTTTCACATAATTTTTCGAAGCAAAATCAAACGGCGTTTTATGGTCGCCGGTAAAACAAAAAAGTAAATCGCAGCGGGTGGAAAAGCAGAAATTGCATTCACGAATACTTTATTCCAATGATCACGAACCACAAAATACGAGAATTAGGCCTATAGCATCTAGGCCATTCCAAACAGACCGCGAGAAACCATTTAGTCCTTGCGGTACACCAGCCAACATCACGTCAGTCAATAGGCTAGTCTACTATTACCGCAAAAGATTTCAAAATTTTTTAAAGCGCGCACAGAGTGAACGGCGAGCTTGTTGCCTCAGTGTTTAATAGTTTACTTAGCGGCGCCATTGGTGCATATTCAGCGGCGGTTCTTGGGGGAGAACGCAGCCCTCCCCGGGAAAATAAGCCCCCAAAAGTCCCCCCATGCTTGCAGTTCAAGCCCCCAGATAAAGTATAGTCAAGCTCCCTCTTTGTGAAGATCAAGACCCGCAGTTAGATTTGGCCAAGCGCCTCAAAGACGCGAGGAAGTCTACGTCTCTAAATGTACATGTACATGTAGGCCTTAGTGACTTTTCCAATCGTTAGGCCTACAGCTCAATAGACTACTAATAACTGTCGGACGCGGAGATTAGTGCTATTTGCCTACTTTATTTGATCAATTAAAGGAACAACAAACAACTGTAACGAAGCGCCCAGAAAGTGGAAGAGTACTATAGGAGCCAATAAATTGACCACTTGCAATCTTCCACTTTGTCCCGACTTGGCAAAGCGCCTATTGTATCCAGAGACGGGAAAAACAATGATCAAATTTCTCAGCCCTATTTTTGACTGTACTTCATCATATTAAGCTATGAAAAGCAATCGTTTTATGTGAAGTTTTTATTCGACACAAAGTCAGCCATGATAGCATACAAAGCAATAACAATAACTCACAACGCTGCCGCTGCGCCTGGGCTCTCTGTTGCATTTTAATGACCAACTTTTATGCATGAAAAAAATCAGGGTTTGACGCAGCGTTAGATTAAGGCCTTAGGCAAGGCTAGAATGCGTCCAAGGCTAGAATGCGTCCAAGGCAAGAATGCGTCCGAATCATGTTGTTATTTTCATCTTCATATATTTTTTATTTCGTTCTTTTTGAAGCTCAGCGTTTGCATTGAGCAGCAACTAGCATTATATATGTAGGGGTAATGGGTATGCATAATGTCTGTTATATAGGCCTACAATGCTCTTAGTCAAAATTGTTTATGGTTGAAGGCTCACGGCCCCCCAGAGTGCCACGTTCTGCAAAAAAATTTGTGCCTAGAGTGAGCTCCGAATGTGTTCAGGCTATCAGGCTGAGACACAGGCCGATGGCGCCTAACAGTTACCTGGCCCTAAAAAATCAGGCCCGGGAGTGGTTCACCACATACGTTCATTTAAAAATAATCGTACTTTATATAATTCATAGTCTGATACAATCTTGTGATATTTAAGCTAGACCCAATACTTTGGGTGGATGTTCTCGCAACAATTCTATATGATCTCAGGGCGTGAGAAAGCTCAGTGGCGTACATGCATATAGTTATTTACACGCTTCAGTACCCCTCACTTGAGGTTTGTCAACGTTACTCACTGTCCTCAATCTAAGACTAGACAATCGGCATGCGCAGGGCTTTCATGGATTTCACTAGGTCCAGTGTGTTCTCTAAGCATAACCACAGTAGGCTACACGGATGACTTTTCCCCTTAAATAAAAAATGTCAATACGCTTTAGACGGTCTCGCAAGTGGCTATACACAAAATACTCGAACTTAGATTGTTTACTAATGTTTATTTATTGAACTTTTCTCAAAAAGCACAATCCTCCCTCCTCGCTTCAAAAAAGAGTTTAGTTCCAGTCCAAAGCCTCTAGGCCAACGGCCCGTGACAAGAGCAAACGTCTAAGCAGTTATGAGCGGACAAATTTGACTCATTTTTGTGAGGAGCTTACAATTCATTGTAATTATAAATAGTTTTATGGCATTTCGTGTTTTGCAGGCACGTCCAGCCTTGCGCTTGTAACTAGGTTGCATGGCCTACTAACCCAATTCGCTCAATTGAAATGCTTTGAGTTAAGTAATCCAATTTGTAGTGCTAATTAGGCTAATAGCGACTGTCGTCTGTTGGTCATTTGATTCTCAACGCAGTCTTTTCAAAGTACGCTAATTTAACTTTAAACTTCTTCTGATTCTGATTCTTCGCCTTCAATTTTTCAATGACCCGTGGCCTACGTGACAAAACTGAGCAGAGTAAGGTCCTGGGCTTAAGTTGCTTTGTTGAAAATCAGGACATGCGAAGAAGCGATTGACAAATCGTGCCAAAGCCGCAGTTCAGTTGTCGCGGCAGCTGCTCTTCGCCAAAATAATCATTGTTTGTCATCGAAGCAGCGGATCGAGACTCTTAACCGTACTGTGATCTCGAGGAAACCCACAGTAGCCTAGGTTAAGCCTACCAGCCTACTCGAATACTCATTCAGAACAAAACTGGCAAATCGCATAAAGAGAAAACAACGCAACAAATTTATTGTAATCGAGTAAAGATTTTAGTAGCGTCTGTCGCAAAAATCACCAACCTGTGGAGCAATCCTGGACTTAGTCTTCCCTATTTAGGCTAGGCTAGGAATTAGTGTCCACAATGGAAATATTTGTATAAGCAGAAGAGAAAAAAACAGAAGAGAAAATTGAGTAAGAATACCCGACTGCACGAAATGCAATTGAAATGTGCATTGCGGGTACATATATGCATCCCTGCCTTTTGTCGAACGCTTAGTGGAAGGCTAACCACAGAATGCTCTCTTCACAATTACAGGCTTAATTCGTAACGTTAATTCAATTCATCTTGGATCCTCATCAAGGTAAAGTCATGTCGGAGATTTCATCGAACGATACTCGAAGAGGTCGACTCGTTCTCTGGATTAACGTTGTCGCTCTCGCTCTCCTTCGAGTGGAAGCCAGCTCACGACCGCCCTTTGTCCCGCAATGCGATTCCAGCATGGGTGTCATCTTTCAACGGCAGGGAGACCTGAACCTGTTCGGCCAGAACGTAACCTTACGGCCAAATAGCGTCGATTTGTGGAGGCAAGTATGGGGACGTGACGAAAATACCTTTTTCATCAACAGACTCAACCCGCTGCCAGGCGGTAATCTCCGCAAATACTATGTATTCATCACTCAGGTTCCATGGGGTGCAGCGTGTCCACTAAGGCTTCAAATCTGGCGGCCTCTCGCTTATGGAAACCTTCAACTTGCTTGGCAAGCGCTAGTGAACATAACACAGCCGTGTCTGTTCACGTATATCCCTCCGGCAACGAATCAATTTATCGTGGACAACGGCGATCTTATCGGCTGGGAAACGGACAACACTTGGCCGATCAGTTTCTCTTCGACTTCTGATCCGAGCACGATGTACTATGCACCTCAGAGCATGGACAGTTTTGATACCGGGATGCCAACGATAGGAAGGGCATCCTTTACGTTCATTAACTATGCGTTCTCGGTGGCCGTGGAGATCGTGCCAAACATTCCCCCTCCAACAAAGACGACAACCTCTGCACCGATCGCAGAACCAACTGATCAGAGCTATACTGGAGAATCGTCGGGCGCGTTTCCCCCGCAATGGCCACCCCCGCCTCCAATAACAAGCGTATGGCCGTGGGTGCCTCCAGCACTGGGATCCACGGGGGCCCCGGGAAGGATACCGGCGGGCATTCCATCGACAAGATCACCACCACGCGGCACGGGCTCCACGCCGCCGACAAGGAAGCCCGATAGGGAAGGGGGAACTGCGGCGGTTATCGCCGGCGGAACATTGGATCGTACGACAATCATTATCGTGTCGGTTGTAGTCGTTGTGGGCGTGACGACTATCTTCGGCATTATCTTCGGCGTCGTCTGCTGCCTAGTCGTCAGGCGAAGGAAGGACCGGAGCGCCAAGGCGAGCGTCGCCTCCTCGCGACAGCACTCGACGGAGACGATGACGTCATCGGTGGACTGCGGTGACGTCAGCGACTGCGTGTTTGATGACGTCAACACGTACACAACGATTGACGGAGCTGTGCCGGAACCCGACGACGGTTACACTAGCTTGGACCGCAACGTGGGTGCCAGGGTACGCGGTGCGATCCAGAGAAGCGATCCTTTACAGTACGGCGGAACGAATCGCGGCTATACAGAACTCATGACAGGCTCCGTGAACGGCTCCTCTCATAACTACGCCGATATAAACTCTGCAGCTTCCACCGACGGGTACGACAACGGCCCAGCAGTGGCAAGACAGGGAAACCGAGACGCCAACGGCTATCTTATTCTGGTCGACGACTCAGCGTCAATTCCACCCGGCCTGTATCACATTGTCAACGCGAGTTCGACGGAAGCACCAGCCGCTGTGACTGAGTTTCCCCAGTCGCGTCCGATGCGTAAGCATCAGGCGATACTCGCCAGCTCGTCGGCGGGCCTGCAGACGCTGCACGGGATACGATCGACGTTCGCGGCCGCAGAAGGGCAGCACTCGGACCGCACCGCGGGACGGTCCGTGTCCGCTCTGGCGAGCCTCTATGCGCCCGCGCCCCCCGCTACACGACCGGGAACGACTGCGAGCGGTAGGCTTTGAGTAGTTCACCAGTGCCAGCTATAATATGTTGATTGGTTCGGTCATATATTGGTTGATTCGGCTATATGTTAGTCGGTTCAGTTATATGTTGGTTAGTTCGACTATATGTTGCTTGGTTATATATATGTATGTATGTATATTGCACTTTTAACGCGCCAAAAATATATCATGCAAACTGAGATGAAAAAACATCATTTGCTTAAATCGTAGGTGCGGGAGAAGTGCAGCAGACTACATACAGAAAGTGGATTTGAAAAAATGAGTTTTAAGCCTGGATTTAAAGGAGAAGAGGGACTTAGTCGATCTGATGTCTTCCGGTAGATGGTTTCACACAACCTCGGACGCGCCGGTGAAGGTCCGCTGTCCGGCGGTGGACTTGAGTCCGGTTGGGATGGTGAATCGGTGTTTTGTCGCTGACCGGAGGCCCGGCCTGCCCGGCGTGTACGCGGACGCGAGTTCGGCGAGGTAGCGTGGTTGACCGGTCGCCAGAACATTGTGTGTGACAAGCGTGACCTTGTACTCAATTTGCTGCTTGACGGGGAACCATTGCGGGTCCTTGAGCACCGTTGTTATATGGTCACGCACGTTTGAACGCGCAAGTTTGGTTCGACTATATGTTGGATCATTCGATTATATTCTGGTTAGTTCAACTATACTATATAATTTATGTTGCTTGTTCGATTATAATGTTTGTTGATTCGGTCATAGGTTGGTAATACATTATTTTATGGTGGGTTAGATTTCCGAGAAAAGAGGGTGGAAATTTAAGGGAAGAACATTTGGATTCGCCTCCTGGCTGCAGTAGTTTTCTTACATACACGTAGGTATTGAACCTTGAAATGCTCTTTCAGAAGCCACTATCAGCGCTACGTCATTCGAGTGGCTTAATTTAATGCTCAGCTCAAACTTGAGTGCTTGAAGAATTGTTAACCGTTAAATCGCATTGTAATTAACCGGAGTCGACTAGAATGCTGTCCATATTACATGTGCAAATAGTTATACCCTAAAACGTTTACTGCAGACGATAGCTAAAGCTTTCAGTAGCCAAATGACAGCGGAATTTGAGACCAGCATCTTTGATTTTATTCCATACATCAGTTAGTTCTTCTAAAACTATTAATTTGACTGAACCGTTTTTATTGGCAACCATTATCAATTTTTTATGTATACCCATTCATGTATGATGACTAAGCAATGCTGGGACTGATAGACCATAGTTGTCGCACAGAGTGTTTTAATTTGTCCGACACCGGCCTATGGTGCTCAGAATGCACCTATCTTAATGTCTACACCCAGAATTTTGTTCAAATATTTTGAAACAAAATCCTGTATGCACAATAAATAACGTTTATACCCATAACAATTTTCATTGCCACAGCTTCAGCTACCGTGTCCGCACCGCCCCCCCACTCCCCCGCCCGGCCCTCCCTCACCCACTCCTCCCATCAGCCTCAAGGGTCCACCGCCGATCGCCCGGATCTTCCCGCTCTTCCGCGGCGCAGCCGAGCGGGTGCCGATGGGGGAGCACCAGGGGCGGAGGGGCCCGTGTCGGAGGGAGCAGCGGGGCGGAACGCACCGGTGACGCCGGGAGACCCGGTGATGCCCGGACACCGGGTGTCCTCGGATGAACGAACACAATGCCGCGACGCTTCGGCGGAGTCTACTGGATCTTGGGACAAAGACCCGACGCTGGCTCGAAGGGGAATGAACGAACATGGATATTTAGAGATCATCTACTAGCATCTTCAGTGTTATGGCCTCAACTTGATAAGCTAACTAAGCTTTCTACATTCATTTTGATATTAATTAATTAACATAATTAATTTAGCTATCTTTGCATTTTTAGACCATTCTTAACAGTCATTGTCCATTTTTCGTTTCCCATAGGCACTTTTTCCCCTTTAAAACTCTGTAACGCCAAGTCACCAACCATTTCAAACTGGGGACGCCAACCATTAAATGGGGAGGCCAAAGCCACAATAGAGGCCTCTTTACGATTGCTTTTGCATTACCTATCCAGGAAAACTGAGAAGCCATGCCTTAAACTGCGGGGACGCCCAACGTCATTTAGCCTTCACGTATAGAACCGCCACTGGCAAGAACCGTATATAATTATACAGTGCATACGGCGGTCCAGAAAACGTCTTGTCACACACACGTCGGCATTCAATATTCTTACCAATGCTATTTACGTTTCATAGCATTTCGACAGCCTTTGAGTAAAATATTACCAACGACAGAAAGCCTGTGGTGTACGCTCATTTGAGCTCAGTGTGATAATTTATAAATCTAAAACGTGATTCGAAACATATACGCTGTAGTGCGTGAAAATGCGATATACGATTTTTTGAACTGCCCTGTATACCGACATGTAAATGCGTGTTTCGTGTTTTGAGTGTTTTAGGATCGCGTGTAATAATAAATACAATTAGGTCTACAGTTTGATTCAGTGCCTCGGTCTCGGCTATATCAAGCAAAGAATTGCTCCCCCTTCTGAAGTTGTCTTCGCGACTCGCCTGAGAAACTCTGAGCTGCAAGTATATTAGTTGTTCACCGGCTTGCAGGGGGACCGATATGTATACATGTACTTAGTTGTACTATGTTGTACATGCGATAGAATAGTAGAATCATCATAGAACTGTAGAATTATTATTACAATGCAGACCATAGGTTGTGTACAATGTAGTAGGTACATGTATGTTATATCATAATTCTAGACGTTATCTGCGCCTTTCAACACAATGTAGCCATTGGTACATGCATGCTTCAATTGTTTCATACTTGTATTGTACAGTTGTGATGTAAAGGTTTGCATGAAGTGCATGCGGTACAGCAACGCATTTTCTATAGACATATTTACATAGTCTATTTTCATACGCATTAAGAACTTTCTGCTATTGTTGTTACTGGCATTATAGTTAATGCATACTAGTCTATGTAGCCTAATGTGCTATAATGCAAATGGTGCCAAGAAGAACGCTGATTAAAAAAATTACATTGGTGTAAAAATATGGAGAAATGCGACAAGTCTATGAAGCCGTACAGTAAGGCACGCTCCGTTACTAGTTCGTGTCCAATTTAATACTTCGTAGGCCTATTCCCTTACTGTCCGTAGTAGGCCTAACTGCTTCTGTACGTGCACAAAATAATAGGGGTTATTGCAATATAATGGAGCGTGCACGATGATTAGGATTCATAAATACTCTTCCCCGAAAGCCAATGCCTCTCCTTCACTGTCTGCATTAACCTCAATGTTCGTCCATCTTCTGTCATCATGGCTCCATATATATTCTACTCAACATTCACTTCTTGAAAATTTAATCTCATTCTACTCTGAACTCATCATCATCGTCGGTGACTTCAACCTGCATGTCGAAGATCTTAATTGCATTAGTTAAGCTTATGAAGTCAAAACGTACAAATGTAGGCTACTATACATGGCTCTTGGTCCCAAGCATTAAAAAATAAATGTTACCAAGCACAAAACTACTAACGCATTATTTGCGACCTGCTGTCTTTTGAAGCGGCCTGTTTCGAATAGAATTGAGCTATTGAGTTACAGTGAATGATTCACTGAGAATTTAAAACGTGATCTTTTCTGATAATGTCTTAATACTTCTTGCATTTTCATCGACAATGTTTACCTTTGCTAAATCGTGACTTGCTCGACTCAGTTAGATCTATGACTCACGCTATAGCCGCTGTCTGATATTAAGGCCCTGTGACTGCGTTACTGATTTGCATAGTTTAACCATGACAAGACTCAGATTCTAAGCGGCTTCAACAATGCCGCAGCAATCTTTGACAATAACTATGACCCGTCTTGTCGGTCTCTAAACATTCCATACGATCATTTTCATGCAGATCGTCTATCAAAATAATCAATCCATTGTCTTCTTCAACCCGTTTTCCTTGCATTGTATCCTCCTTTACGAATTTTGTTCATCTTTTTCATCTCATTATTTGACAAAAAATTTGCGGCGTCTGAGTCGATTTTCCTGGCGTCATGGACGACGTGACGCCAGTTAACGGAAGCTCTGTTTGTATCATAAGAAACCTTGATTGCGAATTTGCGATATGCTTCAGTCCGCATTCTTACAATGTGATATAGCCTGGGGGGATTTAACCCCCTCCCCAGTTTGGGTTGAACACCCCACAACGCTGACTTCCTCGGGGGCCGTGTAACCCATCCACACCGCCCAGATAAGTTTCCGTTCTAGTCTGAGACTCTGAGGTATAAATGAAGAAGAACTGCCAAGAATCGTGTAGAAGATGGACAAGTACAGTTACATGAACGGCTTTAAAATCAATAATGTCTGTCAGCAACCCCCCTCCCCCCGTCGTGAGTTTTACAGGCAAGGGAATGAGTGAACCTTGAATAGCAGACCATCCCCTGAAAATGAGACACCTCGCCCCTCCCATCGCGCAAAAAATCCTGCTAAAAAAACTGAGCCGTATAATATCGCTCACTCTCGCTAATAGTAGACCATTCAATTATTCGCTATTCTCGTTAGCATTGATTCGTGCATTCAAGATTCATCCTGCGCTTCTCGCTAATACATCTAAGCCGTAGCCTACATCTTGCTGATAGATGTTGATAGATGTTTCTACAAGCACTGGCCGGGCGAGGGGGGGGGGAGGAGTAGACGGGGCGGGGTGGGGCTTGGGGCAATTTGCTGCTGGGAGCCGGCACAGGGAGGGCCATGGCCCTCCATGGCCCATACAAGCAGCAACCGCCAAATAAATTAAAACCAATCATAGGTAGGGGTGAAGCATAAGGAACGCCACCTGTCCAATTCTGACTAATTTTACCAGTCATTGGGTATCCTCTGCCCCCCCCCCCTTTAAAGATAGGACCCCCTCATTTTGCGACCGATGAGTTGGGAGCGCCAATCTCAAAACTGATGGAGCGACCCAAGAATTGGAGTGGCATTGGGGACGCGACATTGCATTTGAGCAGCTTTCCTTAGAAGAGGAGGCAGGCCTAATCAAATACTGTCAAACATGAATTTTTTTGCTTCTTATTTTAGCGGTTTTGTCTCAAAGAAATTTCGCTGCACTTCATTTTCGCATTTTTGAGGACTTCCCAGTATAATAGCTTCTACATCTACAGCTATATAATTTGCTGCATGTAATTATTGCGAGTTTTCCCGATTCGCAAAAATTGCAAAAATGACATGCACCCGAATATTTCATATTTTACAGTATTTTTACGTTTTTTTAAAGCGGAATTTTGAAATAGCCTGTAGCCATTTCGAATCATAATTGTCATTGAATAACATTTAATAAAGCGGAGATCCTTGATACAGGAGATCCGTGACATTTCATTTTTGATTAAAACTGTACGCCTGTTCTTTGAAACAGTGACGATCGTAATCATACACTCTGTGATTAAAGTGTCTCGCCAGAGCAGTGAGGGAAGTGGTCAGGGGCCGTTCTACATTATAATTTCATATATGGGAATCATGCTAGTGCTACTACAAGGCCTTTGGTCTAATTTTTCAAGCAGCTTGTATTTATATATTTGATCGAGGTTCTTATATGTGCTCTGTGCTTGAAATATAATTGCATACAAAACTTAGTGGGGATGCATCGCCGCCCTCCACCAGCATGAAAATAGCTTTTCTCATGTTATAATTTTAAAAAGTGAACAAAAATAGTGGACAATGATGCAAAATAGAGATTCATTCGGCCTCCCTACAAGTAATTTAGCAAAATAACAGCATTTTTGTGGTAAAAAAGTCTCACAGCACCCCCTACCCCCCGGTTGCGAGTTCTGTCGGGGAGGAAAAAATGGTCTTCCCCCCCCTCAACTATAATTCCTGGAACTTCCCCTGGGAGCAGTCATTTCTCTCATGCCTCCGCCAATGAACAAACTTTTTCATTTTTGTGCAGAAATCGCTAGCGGGAAGGAGGGAAGGGAGGGGGGGTTATACGGATGTTTCTCCTAAAACTTACAATGTCACAAACAATAGTTTTCTTCAATCACTGAGTAAGATCACTGCCTAAAATCATCATTACATTTATCCTATCATTACATTTTATATCATGAAAGAAGAAAGAATACTCGCGCCCATAAATTTTTTATAGCCTATACTCCTTCCAAGATTATCAGTAGTGCATGGGAGCGCTGGTCTAAGCTTTTTTAAGCAATGGGAGCGCCGCTCCCATGCGCTCTCACCCACGCTAATTACTGCCTACACATACATGTATAAGAAAATAACCGGACCTACATCTAATTAACTCATTGCCTTGCTGAACAATAGGTATAAATAATTGGTCGATTAACGCAGCTTGTTAGCAAGTATATGATTAATTTTATGATTGTAATTGTGAGTTGCAGGATCTGACCAACTCCTCAACCATTATTTTGTTGAGGAGCAATAGTAACAAGGGGGCGCCAGCCCCACGGGCCCCCTCGTAACTACAGCAATGCCTAGAAGCCTATAATTGACGTGTAGGAGTCAATATTGTACCCTCCGAAGTGCATGCCACTGCCTCTTTCTAGTGCACCGCCAAACGGCAGGTCCCTGGCATCCAACCTCTCCCAACCTCTCCACACCTGGCGGTTCTCAGCCATTCTCTTCATGTTTTCATACGATTTTCTTTCCAGAAGCTCATCTATCATTCCCATTCTCTTCCTTCCCCTCGTCCTTTTGCCCTCGATTCTTCCCTCCAGCATTTCTCTCACCAATCGCTCTCCTCTCGCACTACGTGTCCAATCCAGTTTTTATTTCTCTGCACAATAATGTTCAATAGTGCTCTTTTTCCACAACTCTCGCCAACACCTCCTCGTTAGTTCTTTTCTCTGTTCAGCTAATTTTCTCAATTCTCCAAACCCACATCTCGAAGGCCTCTATTCTTTTTCTATTATCTATATCCTTATCTACTATCTATATCCTCTTTTCTGAGTGCCCACGTCTCGGCTGTATACGGTGATTCGACGCCACTGGCCCTTCTCATTAATTCGAACACTGTGCGAGCATCGAAGATAGCCTACACGCGGCGCTTGCCAGTCGTTGTCGAATTCGTTCAGTCAGTGAACGACACTGTTCATTTAGAACCGTAGTAGGGTAACTGCAGGTAGATTTACGGTCTGAATAATAGCTATTCGCTTACATGGAATTACGGTGAGATTATGAGGCTTTTGACGTTTATAATTATGAGAGTTTGAGGCCAGGTCAAAATTTAAATCCATAATATTCGTTGCTGCGATTCTATGCATGACAACTACACCAGCTTAGCTAAACTTTGTGAGCCAACAGTACTGCTCATGAATTTACTGTATTTATGATGCTATTTGTAGATGCTATTTAGTAGCCTAGCTACCGCTAGCTCGAAGGCGAATTAAAATAGATACAATAAATTAACAATTCAAGCAGTGTAATCAAATTGTTCAGCACAATAAAACCATTTGTAGGACGACGAATAGGATTTAATTCATAGCCATAGGCCCATAGAATATAAGTAATTCATATTGTTATTCCAAAATAAAATACAAAATGAATGGATAAGCTACTACGACACACCAACTGTTAGATGCCTGCAATCAATGGACAAATTTAGCCTATTCAACTTTAACATGTGAAAACGTTCAGCGTATCGCGTTTGAGTTTTAATGCCAATTGAAAATAGGTTCAAGGTAAGTTGAATGTCAATAGTTTAAGATTTCACACCAGTTTATAAATTCAAGCTTAAAGCACAACGTTTTGACCCTATACATGGCGGACGTAGGATATATGTGCACGGGTAGCTAGGCCTATAATGCAGATTTGCGACATACAGATACATGTAGGCCATTAGCACGCAATTGAGTGAGGACTATATTTATAGCATTATTTTATTGTATAGTATTATAACATCATAGTATTATCACATATAATTATGGAGCCCTGTATAATTGTGAGCACTGTCCTCTCTACCCCCGCTGCATGTTTAGAAGTAGAAACTGAAATAAAAATTACTTTTAGGACGAAAACATAATCTATCAATGCCCACCCCCGCCCCCTCCTTCTTTTGCCCCGATCGATTCTTGTGCCACTCAGATTTAAGTTTGAAGATCGTGTGTATAGCTTGTTAATATTCCTATTGCAGTCCGGTTCAGTGCAAAAAGAATCGCTCCCTTTCTTGACTGACTCGCATTTTACGACATGCCCGGAGAGCTCTGGGCTGCAAACCAATTCTGTGTTTAACTTATCTCGGGTGGGGGGGGGGGGGTTAG
>JAQIWG010005332.1:0-14669 GCA_034695025.1 Chamaedrilus cognettii | reverse complement strand
CCTAAGAAACACTGCACAGAAAGTAGTCCTAAGAAACACTGCACAGAAAGTAGTCCTAAGAAACACTGCACAGAAAGTAGTCCTAAGAAACACTGCACAGAAAGTAGTCCTAAGAAACACTGCACAGAAAGTAGTCCTAAGAAACACTGCACAGAAAGCTGCGCTAATCATGCACAGCCTAATATTAAGGGACTTAGAGTTCGTTTTGGCGTCTAGTGATGTCAATTGGGATCTCACAATAAGAGTAAGAAACTCACAAGTCTTGAAAGGTTTAAATCAATGGAGAAGAATTAGTATAAGTTTTCTAGCCCTGCACGCGTGGCTGTAGATGTGGACTCATCTTACATCCCTGGCTCCTAGAACGGATTTGTGTAACACCCCTCGCTCTAGAAGTGGACTAACCTTGCATCCCTCACTCTAGAAGTGGACTAACCTTGCAGCCCTGACTCTAGTGTAGTGGACTGACCTTGCAGCCCTCGCAAGCGTGCACTCCGTAGTGGAATCCACTTGCTCTATCTCCACACACCCGGCACAGAACCGCACTGCCATCAAACTCTGAACACACACACACAGACTACAATCAACTACAGAATGTACCACTTGTGCATTATAATCAGTGTTTTAATACATTACATTACAATGCAGCTAAATCTATTGTAATGGTGATAGAGTGACACAGAATCGATAAACTGATTGAAAGGTGGCAACAGACAGCGTTAAAGTTTCAAAATTAGTTTTCTAGTACAGTCGTACGCCATCCGAAATATTCTACTGCTTTGAAAATTTATTAGTTGATTGATTTTTAAACGAACACAGGAATTCATTGCTTGGGAGCTCACAAAAATATACCGATACAATGCTACAAGCCAAATATAAACAGACCTTCATCAACGTTCGAGTAAAATCGTTTGGAATAATTAAAGTCAGCACTAGCGCGGTCAATCTTAATTCACAAAACACCACCGGTATGTTTTTGTTCTTTATACAGAATTTACTTGATGAAAGAAAGCAAGATGGAGCTGAGCTATTTGAGTGCTTTATTTCCATATCAGCCAGTGTTGTCATATGAGTTCCCTTCACAGGCTTCACTAGCAACAACAACCTTGAATTTCGGTCAATTTTTTACTCTACGATGTTGCCAGCAGTAGCACTAAGCAAACTGGATTCCTCTCAATTTAAACCATTACAGAAAACAACCATGGCACAAATTGGTGTTCAGCAATTCTTTCACCGGCCCAGACATATTATGCAATGACAATACAGGCTGGAGCAACGGCGGTATGGCTAGCTACAGTGGCAGCGACAGCCATGGGGCTTGTTGTTTTTTATCCCCCAAAAATCGGTGCTCAACCCCCTCTCAAATAACTCCCCCCCCCCTCAAAACGACAGATAATTTTTTCACAAAAGATCAGACAATTTTTTCTCTAACAAAGATTTATAACACGATTAGCGAACGCTGGTAAATATCAAATATCGGCTTAGCCCCCCACCCTAAATACTTTTTTTCCAAGCAGTCAGTCGTCACGGCTAGGCGCTGCTTATGAAACAAAACAAGTTTGACACATGCTGCGTTGTCACGGCTAGCCGTTGCTAGGACAGATTAGCAGATTAGTGCCTGTTGTGAAGTCTGGGCCTGCACTGGAGAATAATTTCAATTATGGGGCTAGGCGGGTCTAAGAGAAATCCAAACGATATTAATTGACACACGCTGTGCACCATAGGAATAATTTCTTCTGCAGGTCCGTACAGGCCCCGAGTAAACCGTGGTTGGTCGTCTAGGTAGCATCCCCTAGACAATGAATGTTGTGGCGTGAATAGGTAAAGGCTTTGAGAGTTATGTGATTTTGTCGCAAAATTTATACAAGTGTGCAAAAATATATATAAATTATTATTAACGCTCGGTTTTCATTTAAAAGTCTTAATCTATCAAAAATTATACGACAAAGACTTTTTTTATCGACCATTTGAAGTCGAATCAACCAAAACTCCTTAACGAGTAAGAATTATAAATTCGCCTAAAGCAAGAAACGTAATATATGAGAGGAAAGAACATATCAAAGTGTCTTATGATCAACTGAAACTATCTAGCAGGCCTACAAATAATGGCCTATCAATTTTTAGCATTGTTGACAAAGTTGAACAGCTCATTATCTAGCCCTAGTACACATGACTACCGAACCATCAGATGATGATATTGGCAGCCGTCAGAGCGCTAGACAGCAGTCTAGCTCGTCGGCTAAAGTGTGTCAAGTACCACAGCAGGCAGAGGCTAATACATGGTCGCGTCACGCACAGCTGTGGGCAGCTCGCGTGCTGTTGAACATCAGACGGATGTGCTATTTTGAAATCAACTACCACTAACGGCTTTTTTGTCCTCTAATCTGTTAATGTCCATGTTTTCACACGGTTTTACACGTTTGCACCCTAATGAAAACTGCTTGAGCTGGGTTTTTACGCCCGGATGCCCTTCCTGACGCCAACCAAATCAATAATTATCGGACACGGGGTAAGCATCTAGGCTGAGCTAGTGACACTTGTGTGCTGAACAGCCTTGATAAAGGCCTGTAACGCATGGTTTCATAGTTTCCGGCGCCGGGACGTGAATCCAGGTCTCTGGAATCTTAGTCCGACGCCGTAATCACTACGGTTATCAAATCAACATCTAACTCTAAATTGTGGTTTGGGTTTAGATTTTAGAACACGGCTGTTATAGAAGTCAGGTTCTGATAAAATCCAGCGAGTTCAACTGCGGTATAAATAGCACATCAGCATGATGATTCAATTCTCTCACAAATCAGGCAGCCTAGCACGATGGCAGGTGAAGACTTATCATTCCAGAAACCAAGAGGGCAAGCGTCAAGGATGCCTTGAGAGAGAGAGGGGAAGGGGGCGGGGAGAGGGGTAGGGGGCGGTGAGAGCGGTAGCGGGGGGGGGGGTGGGGTCTAGCGAGAGCAATCAACTCCATCATCCAACTGTCGACCTTTCTCTGAGCGCCGATATAGAAACCAGATCAGTGGCTCTTCCTACTGCGAGCTCCTCAAAAACAATCGGTCAGACAGTTATTGTTGAGTGATAGAGATTAGAGACAGAGGGGTCTCAAAAACAATCACAAGACCGCTTGGTGCAAGAGAACTGTTATAGAAATCAAATATTGTCTTGTCTAATAAAGCGCATTGCAATTATTGGATCAGGTTGAGATTTCATATATTACTTGCGCTTTAAGCATAAAAAAATCAGTAGTAAGACTTATTTCATACGACCTGCGATAATGCGAACAAAGAAATAGCAGAACAGGCGGATCTAGTGCAGAGTGTATTGAAAGTATTTAATACAAATTCAATATCATTACATTCAAACATGACATGTCTGTAAATACACACGATATCCAATATTTTGAAACTAATAGATGGATGGACATTCTTTGTGTCTTTCACAAGATCTCCGCTTAGTTTTTGAATTATTACTGCAGAACGGTCAAAAATAGAAAGACCGATGTACGCTACCTTTGTTTTATTTGAACTCTTGGTTCATTTTAATTAAACCAAGAAGAAATGTAGGTTGCAAAGTACAGAATGCTCAAGCAAACCAAGGCTGTGCAGCGACCACAAGAACAAACGATTTCAAGAGCATAAAATATTTGAACAAAGACACTCAAACGGATAATAATTAAATGTGCGAAGGCCTGGATGGAAAAAGGCTCCACTCATCAGAAGTTCAAACCGACAAAATGATGTCAAAGTTGATAGAATAATATGACATGCCTTGGGGTTGGGGCTGCATACCCAACATTATAACTTTAATGCATTTTTCCAGTGTACAATATCAAGGCATACGCGGCAACTGGCAGTTGTAAAAGGCTGCAATGCACATTTGAGCTATTTTTCATCCACGCCCTCGATTCATCAGACAGTCAATCTTTCACATACCCAGTTTGATGGACTCTTCATCAGGCGTGGTCTCCGCATGGTGGGGTGGTCTGCTCTCACCCCTCGCTGGACTGTAGTGATGGGCATCCATTCGCACGTAACGTCATTTGCTAAAACGAACCAAAAACTGATTTAACTCATCTCCGTTTCGCTGAAAATGTCTCCTAGGCTAAATTAATTAATTTCTAAACGAGAATCTACACGCGCAATGGGTTAGGGTTAGGGTTAGCCTACGCATGTAAGTCGATTAGGCCCTGTGATACAGATTGTAGGCGCTGACTAAGCTGACACATTGTCCAAATTAATAGCTTGCATCTAGTTGGCCTGAATTGAACACTAACACGTTTGGTCACAAATTGAAACAGCACCACTATAGCTAAAGCGCATACACAGTTGCACACTGCAAAGTAGCCTACACAGCCTAGCTAGACTAAGCTACTAGTGCTCTAAGTCACAGACCACCTGAATAGAGATCTCAGCAATATTTCATGGCTACCGAATGATGAGAATATAGATATTGACAGGATTTACACCTTAGTTTATCTTGCATAATGTAGTGCGAATATTTATACCTAAATTTCAGTAAAATAGCGTGTACATTTGATTTTAAGCGACTATTGGTTATTTTATTCTACTGATTCATCCGTTAGATGCAGGCCTGTATCGCTAGCTGCTAACCATCGTGTCACAATAATTCTCGATGGCGTCGGAATGGGCATCCGATCATAAAAACTAAGTTCCAGCAGTCCAGCGGTCTTCGCCAGGAGGCGTAAGCTCCTTCCTATCCATGATTAAACAGAATTTAAACTAGATCAGCTTATCAGGCTATCATAAACAGACGATTAGCTAGTATAGCGCCTCGTTATTGTCACATATCTGCGCGTAAGTCACTCTAGGCGATACATTAGACGTACTAGTAATCACAGTCTGGCTGTATACATGTAGGCTACACACATTACATTAGGCATCTGATGAACAATTAACCACACACCACACAGATCTGTTGTTGCTCGGCGCCGCTCACCCAGTTCCTGCTGCCAGCCTATCGCTCGCTGCAGTAGATCGTTCTACTTTCGCTCTGCTCGCCCTAATTCAGTCGAACCATCGCCACGGCCAAACACTCTCGAATAAACTATCTAGGCCGCACAAACACCATCAATATAATTCGCAACAGGCTATCAGCAGCCAGCAGAGCGGCCTGTTTCCAAAAAGCGACTACTGTATCGAGCCTCGC
Organism: Chamaedrilus cognettii; assembly: GCA_034695025.1. Taxonomy (NCBI): domain Eukaryota; kingdom Metazoa; phylum Annelida; class Clitellata; order Enchytraeida; family Enchytraeidae; genus Chamaedrilus; species Chamaedrilus cognettii. The sequence continues at coordinate 9,509 of JAQIWG010005332.1, read as the reverse complement.
GGATGCACGCAGGGGAAAACGACCTTCGCCTGGTGACCAAGAAAAGCCTCGAATGTCTGCGCGGCGAAAGGCTGCCTCTAGCGCAGCGCTGTACAGTGTACAGCGTACAGCGTACAGTGTACGGGCCCAGTGCAGCTCTGTTTACCCAGACAGATTACGCAACGCGCCGCAGCGAAGGAAGCGCGGCCGTCCGCTATAAATAAATCAATGGTCGCGCTCGCTAGCCACTCGAGTCTCGAACACTGCTACGCGTTCCGTAATACCTTGGTTAGTAGCTGCGGTAGGCCACTACTCCAGCACGGGTCGCCGGCTGGCTAGTCTAGCTAGTTTGCGCACACTGTTTCACTGTTTCGCAGCGTGTTTGTACATAGAAGGAATAAATGCGTGCTCGAGTTATAAAAAAAAATTGTCACACGCAAATTTAACTAGGCCTAGGCTGCTCAGTGAACAACTTAAGCTGGGACGGCTTGACAGTGAATATCTTGCGATACGCCATTTTTGAATATGCATGTATCGTGTGTACGCCAATTTTGAATAGGCCCTATCTCGTGTGTACGCTAATTTTGTGTTAGTCATTTTGCCTTTTTGGTCGAAAAATCGTAAATGACCCACTGGACGAAAACATCGTTTGGTCTCTGTTGAGAAAATATTTGGCGGGGACAAACTGCAGTTTTGATGGGTGCATAAACCCCAAACACGTGCCCGTCCAGCGCTCGGTGCCCCCCACCGCTCTGGCTAACGGTGGCCTCGCGTCTTGTCCTCACCGGCCTAGATGTCAGGCCGCCGAGGTCACTGACTGCCAGCGGTTTGCGCCACTGCGCGACGCAAGAGTACGACCCAGTTCTCAGCTGAGCGCAGAACTAGGTCAATTATGACGCGCACTGGTGTCTGGGAATTTGCGGCGCGGCGGGCCCTGGAGCGAATGAATGAAAATACCGACTGCGAAGCCATTATTGGCATGAGAGACTTTAAAATACCCATTACGAGTTTAGTATTATGCCGTTTTCTGTATTGCGCGCCTGAGTCTCTGAGGTGTAATAATGTAGCACAAGATCCGCATAGATATTGAATGCGCGGCGTTTTAGGGGCCAGGGGGGCCTGACCCCTTAATTTTTATTCTGCTCCTCCCCAATCAGTTTTGTTATCGCGAAAGATAATTTGTCAATGCCCTGGCTTCCTTCAACATTTTGTAGGCCCCCCCCCCTTTATAGGGGGTGGGGGGGGGCGGACTTTATAGAGGCTGGTACCGACTCTGAGATATTGAATGTGCTCATTGCTTGCGCATTGCACAGTACAGCCTAACACTGTTGAAGCCTGAAGGCTTTCATGCCTTGCGTGTCTTTAGCAAGTTTTCAGGGCTATGTTACCAACAAGCTCGTAAAAACATAGGGTGCACATGTTAAAAACAGAAAGCGCTGAACTCAGTTTATATGCTACGAACACTAAAATAATTAAAATCTGTTATCTGCATCGCCTAGAAATTAACAGGCCCGAAAGCCACCGATATATTATACTAGTGCGTATCTTCAAAAAGGGGAACCCATGACGTTTGCGTGGTATAATGCTTTATCCTTATGTGACTGTAAACGCACGTTATATTCAATAACATACTCAATATTTACTCCAAGAAAGTGCTTAGGCCCAGCCTATGCTTGTAGCCGGTTGCGTTATTTGTTGCCCTTTCGATCGAGCGCAGTGTGATCACAGCCTAGGTTCAGTTAGGGCAGCAGCGCATCAAGGGCACTGTCCTACATTTTATACGCGGCTGCACCGGCGCTGAGAGAGTTTTTATAACGATTTTCGCTTCGGGCGGCCGTCGTTGTAGCCTGCGCATAGCGAAACAGCGTGCCAGTGTGTCGGGCCATGAGGCCCGTTGTGTGCGCGACTGTGAGGGAGATCATGCATGATATCTAGGGGCTAGAAAGCATTTGCCTAGGCCTGCATTATAGCAGCGTAGCAGACTGCTGGTGTAATGTGGGATGGGTATAACGGGCAGTTTGTAAAGCCAACATGTAAGTATATACGATGTACGTACTAGGTCCATAGAACCCACTGAACAAGTTGTGTTTTTTTAAGCAGTTGCGTAGCGAAGGGAGGGGGGGGGAGGGGGTGGGGTATACGGTGACGCCCCGAGGGCCAGGTGTCAGGGAGTGGAGGGGGAGCCAATGAGTGTCGGTTTTGACGCAGCTATTTGACAGGCCCAAACTTTTGATTTAGTTGACGTGGTAAGTTTGAGGCTAGTTAGGGGGAGCGCCGAGCGCTCCCCCGGAAGTCGCGGAAGGGGCTTGAAATCCTAACAGGGAAAGCATACACTCCAAGCCCCCCTCCGACACCGCCACTGTAGCCATCTCACAAGGTTTCGGCGCCATTAGAGTTGGTGGCGCTATTAACAACGTGACAAAATGAGGTCAGTCACCGCTGTAGACTGTAGAACGTGAGACCGTGTACTGTAGGCCTAACGTGTAGCCTTGGAGCGACACGATTGTGTGTCGCACTGCAACTATTGATCACCGACTCAAATGTCGGAGCCGTTTAATTGAGTCCTATCTGCACGTCATTGCAAACTCTCTCTAGGCTTAGGCTATAGTTATGGATCTTAACAATGACTCTATGGCTGTATTGTACAATTTAGTACAATACCTCTTTAACAAGCAATAGGATCCGCACCGAGTGTTTTGCACGCTTGCCAGTTGCTCGGAACACGATAGTTAAGCCAAAAACTTTTAATTATTTTTGCGGACGTATAGGCCATAGACATATACATGTACATTATGTTATCCATAGGAGAAGACTGTTATACTTGTACGCTATAGCATTTTGTGCATGTTCTGTTGACCTTTCTGCTCGATCTCATTTCTGTGCTTGTAATCACTCGCTATTTGGACCTACATTCTTTGCAACTTTCACATTTGTGATTTCGCATTGCGTCATCTCGCGTATTGTTTATTTATATATTTATTGTTCGTGTAGCTCGCTATCATTGAGTTGGTGAAAACAAATACAATAAAGTCTCTATATTAGGCAATAGGCCTACGTGTATAATAATGATCACACGCTTTCAACGCTTGTCAGGGTGCATAATGATTAATAGCGGGGCTGGGCAGCATGACGGCGATAAAAATTTAATGACCAACAATAGACTTATTTTATAAGCATAGTGCTCATAGTGGATGACTGTCGTGACGTTGACGCGAGGTACACGCGCTATACTGGAATTAAGTAATACTGATTAAATTCTGTCTCGCGGATAAGCCAAGCCATCGGGGGTTCGCGTCAGATGTCTAGACATGAGATCTATAAATAATAGGGGCATAATTGCTGATGACCTCAGTTCATGCATAGGCCTATGTAGCCAAAGCCGTGAAGAAACGCAGCCTGCAACTCTCCGCCATATTGTCTCTAATTTAGCAGTAAAGAGCTGCCGTCAACTATTTAGAATATAGTAGTTAATCGCCTTCCATATAAATCCCTGCCAGGAATTATAGGCTAATCACCAGTCGAAACAGCGGGTATCGATCAGCTGGATTAGCGTCAAGATTTCGAATAGCACCGCGTGCGGTCTGTTCTTCAGCTTAAAGGGCTTTAGTCTAAATGCTGTCTGCAACTCTGCATGCGACCTGCATGCGGGGGAAAATGATTTCAAAAGTGGGGACGCGGCCTGTATATGCCTATACGACAGCACTCCAAAGAAAACTTGGGCGCTTTTTTTCGCCCCGAGTCTGGAAAACCCGTGAAAATCGAGGGATGCGTTTGTATTATGACCGCGCATCCAGAAAAAAACTGGGGGTGCAACAGCCGCTATACCCCCCCCCCCCCCCCCCCCCACTCCCGACTTCTTGCGTCTGTGCTGCGTGCTGCTGCTGCTGCTGCTGCTGGATAAAAATTTGCCATGAGAAGAACGTTTCCGCAAAACGAGACAAAGTTGATTCGGACACGGTTCACCGTAGGGATTATATGGCTGCAGGTGCAGCGGCAGTAGTGCAAATATTGATCGTAGTAGGCCTTACATTTGATAATTGCTCTATTAATGATGCTAAACTGATCGAAGCTGTTCAACGTAGAGCAGCGGTGCTAAGCACTGGCGCAATCAGAAGGACTGAAACCGCGAAGTTAATGGCAGAGGTAGGCTGGGATTCGCTAGAAACTAGAAGAAGGCGGGCCAAAACGGCGCATTTTTACCAAATCGTGAAAGGTACGGCCCCCCTGTATTTGAAAGCAAGATTCTCGCTCAGACCCCTACAAGAGCGCAGCTCTCGATCGCTCTCTCAAAACAATGCCCTGCTCAATGAACCCCAATGCCGCCTTGCTTGCTATCAAAAATCATTTTTTCCCAACTGCATTCGAACTTGGAATTCTTTTAAAAACGAGACCGTGAACAGCATATCGATCAGTGTATTCAAAAAACAACTGTTATTATTGTCAGAATTTGCTCCTAGTAAACGTTCAGTGCACACTCAGCAATGCAATCGTGTCTTAAAAGGGCATACTGGACGACTTATAACTCAATTTAGACTGGGGCTGAGCCCGCTACGCAACCAACTGTTCACATACAACATCACCGATAATCCATTCTGTCCATCATGCGGGCAGAACATAGAGTCATTTTCTCATTTCTTTTTTCAGTGTCCTGTTTATTCACTTCAAAGATACATTTTGATAGCAAATCTAACATCAGTAATAAACAATGCTAATGAAAAACTGAATCTTACTCTAGACGCTGATGATGAAGGCACCGTTACAAAATTATTGATAAATGGGGTCAACTGTGAAGTGCCTGAAGATGGTGTTTGTATGAATACTGCATTATTTAATATAATCTCTACCTTTATCAGTTCCACTGCCAGATTTGCACAACATTTTTGAAAATTAACAGAGACTTAGCATGTTATGGTGAATTTTTTTGGAACTGTGTTAAATTACCCGATGTTACAATTGCGCAGCTGCTAACGTCAACTGTGTGCACAGTGTATTGCACCCGCTTTGCTTATTTATCTTGTGTTATATTGTTGCTGGTACACCTAGTGGGACTTTGTTGCCGTGTGTGCCCTTGTTTGAATAAAAAATAAATAAATAAATAAATAATACATTGACTATACGCGTGTTGTGTAGTATGTGTATAGTACACAGGCTTAATAGCGGTTGACTCGTGACTTATTGATAACCATGGAACTAGTACAAAGGTACTCTTTTGTCTGATAGCTTCGCGCTATTGGCCATGCAGTGCTAGAGAAAAGTCAGTTATTGATATTATAATTATGTAATATTATAATTATGTAATATTTTAATTAGGTAATATTATAATTATGTCATATTTTAATTATGTCATATTTTAATTATGTCATATTTTAATTAGGTAATATTATAATTAGGTAATATTTTAATTAGGTAATATTATAATTAGGTGATATTACAATTGGGTGATATTATAATTAGGTGATATTACAATTGGGTGATATTATAATTAGGTGATATTATAATTAGGTTATTATATAATTGAGAAGCTTATATTCCGGTTGCACGCATAATGGCTCCAGCGGAGTCGTTGAAAAACTTTTTTGTCCCAAAAGCCAAACCCAAGACCAAAGTGAATACCCCCGCATCAGCTAGACCTCAACCTGAGACAGGCACCGAATCAGTGGATTGTGTTCGGATATATTCCGTTGAATTCGCTAGGTAACACCACAGCCCATAAGCTCGTACTTTGGAAAGCTATAGAACGCTTGGCGCTATTCTGCTAGCAAGCCCTAGGGGTCTAGTTACTATGTCCACACTATCATTAGATAGGCAATTTCTATACACTCTAGGTCTACAGTACAGACTAGTCTATTTACAATGTCGTAGACTGGCTTTCAGAGGGTTTAACCCTTTAGAAAGCTTGCGGGCCCACGGCCTAGGTCCCTTGAACTGCGTTCGCTCAGAACATGCATGCCCTGCAAGTTCCACACACCGATACTTTCCATTGACATGCATGGAACAAGACGACTAAGTCAAACTCCATTTCAAAAACTGCTTCGTGAACCCACAGATGTGTCAAAGAGCATATACAACTAAATAAGCTAGCATAATTTAAAATTGATTAAATATATTAATTTTAATATCTTTCACGCGCCTATATACTAGTAGATAGTTCATGCAGACACAACAGAACTACGTTACTTGGCACTTCTCTCATCAGTTTTATCAGCCTATATAAAAGCGACCAAACAACGCGTCATTTCATCGTCACTAGGCTCTACTCCTACGAGCTAGAATATTTGTATTATACTCCGTGCTAGCCATGCACGCTCAGGAATGACTTAATTCAATTAATCATCATTCACCGCCCGTTTCATTGTCCAGATCCAGGCACGATGCTGCTGTTCGATAATGTCAGGCGCTGTCGACGGGCGGCGGCGCTGTGGAATAATTGATGTTGCGTCATCGTATAGTCGCGTCTGGCAAACTGGAATATTGTGCAGGGCGGCGAGGGTCCGGTTGCTCAGTGCATGGCGCAGTGACAGGTGCCGCCACGCTGCGACAGAGATCCCATCAGCCTCGCAGAGATTGATGGTCTTCGCTTTGGACCCCGATCGCAGACTGGTGGAAGTTTGGTGCCGTGTGGCTATAAGGAGTAGGAATCTTGGGACAATGGTTTTGTATCATAATACAGGCGTGTCTCTAAATTAATTCACTGTAATTTATTAAAGATTTCTTTGATAAATCGTGGTTTTCACTAAATTTAATAATAAACAACTACACGTTCAAGCGATTTTAATGCGAGAGGCTTCGTTTTTAACTTCTCTTTTGGAGTTTGGACTGCAAATATGTTCAGAGCAATCGCGTTCCACTGATTCTTAATTCATCATTGCTCGACCCACGCTCGACCCACCACACATTCACCAGACATTGCGGAGGTGTGACGCGATGCGTTGTAGCAGATTGCAGGTTATAAATACCGCCCTCCGTGCGTGACTCCGTCTAAAGACACTTGTTGCCAAAGCGCACGCTCGATTCTATCGCTTCATCGACCCTCTCACAGTCCACGGGACTGACGCGACCTACAGCCGCTGTCGCCTGCATGGACCGAGGAGCGTTACCTAACAGACGGTGTGGCGATGATGCGAACGTAATGTAGTTTGCGAGGATTGAGTTGTCACATTGAGCTCGATCAGCGTCTATGGGTGGATCTGGGACTATAGTGGGACGGATTGCGTGGCGGACGGCAAGACAATCAGACGAATTCATCACCATGCTGTTACTTTGTACAGGCCCATATCTGATCTAAGGCGTAGTGCAGGTGGCTTCTTACTAAACTCAAGAAAAACTTGAATTTTGAATGGACTTTTTAAATGCAGTGCATTACAAACGTCAACTAGGCCTACTGTTACTTCTATGTAGTTTATTAAGCGGAGTAGCCTAGCCTGTTCAATATGAGCTTTGGTGTTGACTGAAAGACGTGTAGAACTTGACTAGAATATCCAATTAGTCAGTAATATTGGTCTTAGATTGTCACATCAGAGACACGCTAAAACGTCATTCGATCCTTCCCAGAGGTTGCCTTGGCGAAATATGAACTGCGCAAGGAGCCTATATATTTAGTCGAGTTAGGATAGGGGATCGAGCTGCAAGAATTTGATATCCCCCGCTACTCCGAAGGCTAAAGTATAGCATGGTCGGCGGAACTCTTAGAACTCATTCAATTATTGCAACTTTTACCAAGGAGGTCCGGGACTTAATTAAGCAGCTGAAATGTGTTCGGTTGTCGCTGACAATGTTCCACGGCGGTCAACTAATGACAGCGAGCGGTCACATCGTAGCCACCTTCTGTAACGGGACAGCAATAGTTTTGAATGATGAGAGGCTAAAAATGTGCGTGTATGCTGCTGTTGCCCGTCCTATATTAGAGAGTTGAAAGCAGGCCAGCGATGAATATCATCATATCGTTTATTGAATTTCTCGTTTTAGATTTCGGGAAGTTTGGCTATCGCGCGAAAATAGCAATTTTACAGCTAAACGACTGGATTATTCTTAAAGATTTCAAATTTTCAATCCGCATTAGGGTACATTGTAGTGAGCCTACAGCCGCCTAAAGTGGCACAAACAGTGTTCAGCAATGGCACGGCCGGACGGCGTTCAATACTAGCGTGCGTAATATCAACGGATTGAACTTATTCTACTCAGCAACTTGTTGATGAGAGATCGCTAAACAAAAAAGATCTTTTTTGTTTAGCGTCCATTTACGTCCGCATTTACGTAGATATCTTATGACAATCTTAGTCGTAAGATTGTCTTAAGAGAATCTTTGACAAATCTTATCTTTTTATTGGAAACTCCGCACGGTCGCGCGCAAAGCGAATGATGACGTCACGGCGGTCGGCGATTGGATTTTATTTGTTTTAAATTTCAATTAGGATAAGATTTCAGCAAATCTTAAGAAATGTACGTAAATGGGGCCCCATGGTCTTTATCCAATGCCTCCCTGATACGGTACTTGAGAATCTCTGCGGTCACTGCTTGGTCGCTGTCGAAAACTATTTGCGACAATTTGTCTCAACTCAGTCGTCGACGCGCCAGTGTGGACTCCTTGGGTCTTTCCTTTCAGTGTAGACTACTCCTGTCTTTCAATTTTCACGGGGGTTATAGGGTGCGGTATTCTTAGAAGCTTTTTAAGTCAACGTTCGTGCCGTGTTGAATTTATTGCGTGTAGACCTTCATATGGATTTCAATTGAGAATTAGTGTCATCCTGGCATCATCCTGCCGATATGTTTTAGCAGAAAATTCAACGTTGTGAATTCTACCCGATATCCACAAATGTTGAAAACGACGCAAACTTAAAATAATTCAATCTGAGATACGTTTCAACGTTTAACTTAATTTTAGACCTATTGTCTCGATGAACATGGGGGCGGCATTCGCTTTAACACCGCTTCCTTCCAATATGTTGTAGAGCGCGCGACAAGTTTGTTACGCAAGTGAGGCTGAGACGAAAGATCACACACAAGTGCTTAGAGGCTAGAGGCGATCGTTTTATGAGGCGATCTGTAATCTGTCTGACCATCTGTTGCTTGGACTTGAATGGAAGAGTGAGTCCCGGCTGGACCGCTTCAAACGTCGGAGATAATCTGACTGAATCATACGTTGATTGTTCCGAGCAAAATATTGCAGTCGTGTGGCGCAGGAACGAGCAGATGAGGGGGGAGGGGGTAAGCCCTATATGCGAGCTCAGTGTGCATTGATTTTGTTCAGTGGCGTAGCAATGGGTTGTGCAGGCTGTGCAATGCACAGGGGCCCCCGGCGGTCTGAGGGCCCCTGACCGCGAATAGAGTTTTTTTTCAAAATATTCAGAATGTAATGAACTACATGACATTGTCAATTTTGTCATATACGCTGTACAGCGTACAAACTTAAATGACTCTATGGTTTGATTGTTTGAAGCCAAGATGCTAAAATGTGTGTTATAGCAACGATTATAATAAGCGCAGCTCCTAGGCCACTTGTGGCCTAGCCTCCTAGGAGATTCTATGGTTAT